>JAJONR010002375.1:0-66734 GCA_029582245.1 Solanum etuberosum | reverse complement strand
GTGGTCACAAAGAGGTATAAGATCAATTTTGGTTCACTCTTCACAATTGTGCCTAAGATCATCTCGATCGTTTGCTTACATCAATCAACTGGACTAACCGAGCAAGTTCTAGGTATAACCAAGCACATATTTCAAAGAAGTCTCACCACACAAGGCATTCAACGCAATCCTCAAACAAGACTCTACAATTTTCCGCTAGCATGCAATGATCATCACAAGAGGTCAACTCAACAACCGACTAGTCACAATGAGATGCTAGGAGTGCACATATGGATTATGCAACTCAATTCACCTCACTGAAGTCGTACACACATATCGTTCAATCGATAGCACTATTCAAGTCATCGTTATTGATCACAACCGACACTCAAAATTGCAAGAGAATAGCCACATTTACACACAAGAATTGGCAATTTTTTTTAATTCGGGTCAAAACCAACATAACCATTAAAATCAATAGATCACAAACCAAAATATAAATAAACAAAATGCAGCATTCAAAAAAATAATCACACAAAACACAAAATATCCAGAAAACAACCAAAAAGAGGTAGGTGTAGAAATACCTCACCCCGCCAAACTAAACTAGCGATTGTTCTCAAATGCGCAAAAACAGTAAAACCAGTCTGAACAATAACATAAAAATAGTCAAAAGAATCATCCTGTCACGCTAAGCCTAGGGTAAACTCTGCATGTCACTGACTCCATCTGTCTGGGCATCAGTGCCTGGCGCTGAATCATCCTTCGCTCCACTGGATCCCACCATCAAAGTATCCCTCAAAGAAGCCGCCATAGAAGTCTGGACCATTGCTCCCTCAAGATCCTCCATCTCATCATATACACTGCGTCTCTAACACCTAACCCCTCCTCATCTGTCTCGTCCTCAGACTAAGCATCCGTATCTTCCCTAGTAGCATATCCGGTTGTAGTACCCGAAGGAATTTTAGATGTCACCAGAAAATCTATACCCTGTACCTCTGGGAGATCAACTGTGCCAAATAACATCGAGAGATCAATGGATTTCAGCTCATCCACATCTCGTCGCAGCCCAACAATATCGGCCTTCAAGGCCGTCACATCCTCAGAAACACCCCGACCCTGCTCACAAGCCTCTACTCTCATAGTAAGGGCATCCAGTGCAAATCCATGGGCATCAATCAACTCTCTATGCTCTCTCAACTTAGTGCTAATCGAGGCCAAGGCAGTAGCAATCACCCTCTCAATCAACCTAGGCACAGTGTCCTCTACCTGACAAGCATCAACATCAGCAGATTGGCCCAAATGGCCAATCTTGTACAACATAGCCTGAGTGATTGGGGGTCGGGAAGAAGCAGCAACAGCAGTAGGGGGAACAGTACTAGAAGGTACAGAAGTCGAAGTGCCAGGGGTACATATAGGCTCATTGCCCTGAGGGGGAAGAATTGCCTCTGTCGGCGACATATCCACATCAATGATAAACACTCAAATACACCTCATCCAATTCTAGGTGTAGACGATCATTATCTAGTGTAAAACCCAACAAGTGAGTTGGGGTCAAACCCAAAGGGAGTGGTACAAGTTTGAATTCAGTTATGAAGTTATAAATATGATCTACTCGGTTATAGGAATAGAAATTATCAAATTCAATTAGATAAGTAAAAGGGTGACACGAATGTCAAGAAGGGGGGAAAGTATGTCAATTAGCAACTAAAACAATTATGAATAACAGGGATTTAGTCAAGTAATTGAGGGACACTTGAGGGTATGACAAAATAATTTTCAATTAAGCTAAATGGGTGATTGGGAATTACTGAAGGGTGCTAAATTGTAGCGGGTAGGAAGACCTTAGATGTAATGTCTTTCTATCGAACAACTATTATGAATCAAGTGAGTTCTCTCAAACCTCAACAAGCTTAACACTATAAACAACCCACGACCTCACTTTATCTACTGTCTCGAGCTAGATAGGTATAATTGAGCTTAGAATTCACTCTCTCAAGTTAAATTCACAACAACCCAATCACTATGAATGCTGATTTACAACCTTAGTCTTACACTTTTCTCTCAAGCAAGCATCAAACACTAAGTTAAAATTGAAATAAGGATTCCAATTCATCAATTCATTAACAATTATAAATCAGACCAATTTCAAAACAACACAAAAATCAATAATCCCTAACACTCATTAACTAAGTTAGATAATTAGTTACATAGTCACACCCCCAAGAATAGGGGTTTTAGCTATTCATCATATAAAGTAACAATTCAATTCCTATTACATTCTCCATGGCTGGGTATTGATCTCCAAACCCTTAAAATTATTCAATGTAGCTTCAATTATAAAACCCAATTCGAAATCTACTTGAAAAATGCTTCAAACTAAACAAGAACAGTGTTTTCGTTCCAAGTATGAGTTTTCACAATGTTTGGATGCCTGATCTCTTTTCAAAGAATGAATTTATACCCTTTCAAAATTTGGCCTTTAGGATAAATCAGCGAGGTAAGTCGTGCTTCGCCTAATAGGTCGGTGATTCTCCAATCGCCCCTATTCCTCGCATTGTTGTATTGAATTTTCACTTAATGTGCACTGTGACTTTAGACGATCTATGTCGGGGTTGCCGATGGATTCCGCGATGCGCCTCTTTTGGATCGCCAGTTTGCTTGCATCCCCATTGATTGTTCTGTAAAAGTCAGCGGACTAACTCATCTTCACCTATCCAATTGGCATGTTGCCTATAGGGACCATCCTTCGCCCAATTTTTATCATCTCAGGATTGGCGTACTGTATCTTTCGGCGGGTTGAGAGGCCACTCAGTGGATCATCATGTGACGTCGGTGATCTTCAGCTTTGTTGTCCTTGCCTTGCTCCTTAGCCTTCATTGTAACACCCCAGAACTAGTAGGTGTAACTAGGACTAGGTGTGTGGGGGTAACAAGCCATGGAAGAGGGCAAGAGCTTAAGGTACCTAGTATTTCACTAAGGAAAACACTTCCTTCCCCAAGCCCATTTGGCGAGGGACAGTGAGGTCGCCAAGGGGACTTGGCGATCCACCAAGTGCACCATAGTCGCCTAGTGGACTGTCCCCATGACCCTAGGTGCTGGAAAATTGGGCGAGCCAGGTCGGGGCTCACCTGTTAGGTTGGCGCATCGCCAAGGGGATCCTCCCTATCGCCAAGTGGCCAGCCTCCTTGAATGAGCTACTGGAACTTTAGGTGAGCCAAGAGTCCACTTGGCGAGTCACCAAGTGCCTTGGGCGAGCCTCAACATCCAGTTCTCTTAAATTTAAGTTAGGGTCTTAAAAGTCTTTTCATAGTTTTCTTAAAACTATACTACACCGTTTTACCCCTAATCTAGAAAGGTATATAAGCATTTTACTCTCAAAATTTTCCCAATTAAGTCATTCACCCTAGAATCTAAAAGAAATCTCAAGAGTTCTTCTCTCAAATATTTCTCTCTCTAGAACTTGAAGAAGAAGATAGAGTTTGAAGATAGGTCAAGTTCAAGTTTCCAACTTTCAAGCTTGTGAGGGCTTTGTAATCAAGGTATGATAGCTTTTCATCCTTGAATATCTTCCATCCATGGAGTTCCCTAATTTTCCCCAATTGTGAAGATCAAATCCCCAATTTGAGTTAGGGTTTCTTCCAATGTTGTGGGTTATGATGAATATTGATCCAATTGTGTGGATAATGACTGTTTATGATTGAATTATTAGTAAATAAGGTTTTTAGAATGAAATTTCAAGTACCCATATCTAACCCATGTCTAGAAAGATGAAATTTTGTAAATGGGTCTTGTTGCCATGAAAGGCTATAATGTGGATTTTGATGTATTCAATCTAGGATTGATGAGATATGTTAGAATTGAAGCTTATATGATGAATCATGATTTTATTGCTTGAGATTGAGCATATAGTATGATTATGAGATATAGGGCTTGAGAGTAAAGCTTATGTTGTCCATTGATGACTATTGAGGTAGTTGTTGTGGAAGGGATACATTTCACATGAATTGCTTAATTACGAATGTACGAATGTGAAAGGTTTACTCAAATGAATGATTCTAGGTTTGAAAGGATTGCTCACCAAAAATGAATCTAGACTAAATGATTATGCAGTTAATGATACTAGAGGTGATTACCCTTGACCTCCATATGAAAAGATATGAGGTGATTCCCGTATTCCTAGAATTGAACAAGAGGTGAGTCCCCACGTTCTTACTATGATGAATGGACATAGAGGCGAGTACCCATGCTCCTTATGAGATGATGTGAAGGTGAGTACCCGTGTCATATGATGATATTGTGGAGGCGAGTACGCGCAATCTTAAAACAAGTAAGGCAAGAGGCGAATACCCATTAGCCTTTGTAAGTTAGGCAAAGAGGTGAATCCCCATGTCTTTAAAAGTAGGTATAAACTATGTGAATTATCTTATGAAGAATGAATAGCTTGGATTGTTGCGTGATATGCCTTCCATGAGGTAAGTTGATTAGAGGTGGATGACCCAAGTCTTGACTAAGACTAAGTAAGGTTGCTTGAGAAGCACTCCTTTCTTAATGTGATGTTGATTTATGCACATTGATTATGCTTATGGTTTGTACTGACTAACCATGATGTTTTTGTTGTTCATGCTATCTATCATATTTAGTACTTGATTGTACTAATGCATACTCTTGCCTACATTCTTATCAACTGATGACATAGATCCTCACAATCGTGGCTAGCTTCGTTATTGATCAAGGAAGTAAAGATATGGTGAGTCCTCATTGTGTTCGAGGATGTGATCACCACTTTCGTTATGTCTTTCTTTTATGTTTTGGACTATTGTATGGGCTGTGACCCAAATCTTTATTCATGTTGTTAGATAGGTTGAGACAATGTTGTTAGACTTCCGCTCGTTTTTGTAAAAGACTTTGATTGTATTGAAAAGTTTTAAATTCCCGCTCATTTCTATTACTTTATGTTATGATATGCTAAGTGTCTTGTATGAGGCCTCTCGGGGTCTTATACGTCTTGTTACATCTTGGGGGTACCCATGGGTCGTGACAAATTTGGTAATCATAGCACAAGGTTTAAAATGGTTCTAGGATGTCTCAAACCACGTCAAGTAGAGTCTGTTCATCAGTGTGAAGCGCACCACATTTATGAATGAAAGGCTACTAGATATTTAGGAAACTTAACTTCTTCATTTCTCTAAGTCGTGCCATGGAGTTTAACTCTATAAGGTCGTTCTCCTAATCCTTACCCGATGGTTTTCAGGATATCACTACTAGAAGGGCTAATGCTAGAAGGACTGAGGGATACTATGTGGGTCAAGATCCTCCCCAAGCTCCTCCTCAAGTTCCGATTGACCCTTTCACTGAGAATATGATAAATGTAGAGTTTAGATCGGCTTTTCAAGTGTTGACTCAAGCCGTGATGGCCCAAGCCAATAGAGAGGTGGTGAACCCCATAAACCCAAATGTGGGTAAGGCGGCGACTAGAGTGAGGACTTTAAAAGGATGAACCCTCTGGAATTTTATGACTCCAAAGTTGACGAAGATCCTCAAGAATTTATTGATGAGGAGTTGGCCACTTATCAACTTAAAGGGGTTGCTCAGATTTGGTTTAATTAATGGAAAGAGGCAAGGCCGAAAGAAGTGGGTCCCATAGAATGGGAAGGTTTAAAAGTGCTTTTCTTGATAGGTTTTTCCCTCTAGAGATGAGAGAGGCCAAGGTGCTTGAGTTCATTAACCTTCGTCAAGGAAATATGAGTGTAAGGGAATATGCTTTGAGGTACACTCAACTATCTAAATATGCTCCTTCTATTGTGGCGGATTGCAAGACCAATAAGAGTAAGTTTGTGTCGGGAGTGTCTGACTTAGTTGTCAAAAAATGCTACACCGCTATGCTTGTGCATGATATGGACATTTCTCGCCATATGGTGCATGCCCAACAAAGAGAGGAAGAAAAGCTTAAGGAAAGATCTAGGGAAGCAAAAAAGGGAAAGAACGGATTATGGTAACTCTTCATATTCTAGGTCTGGTGCACGGGGTCGTTCAAGGTTCCAGTAAAAGTTCTCCGGCCAAGGCTCTTCTAATGCTCCTCCAAGGTCTATCAATGAAAGGGTGCCTAACCCTAAACTTCAAGGAGATGGTAATAGGTTTATGATGCCTACTTGTGCGAAGTGTGGGAGAAATCATGAGGGTAAGTGTCTAGGGGGTTCCAATTCTTGCTTTGGGTGTGGTAAGATGGATCACAAGATAAGAAATTATCCTTTGGTTGCTAAGAATGAGGGAGATAATCACCGTAGGGCTCAACCCAACCCCTCATGCGGTCCAAGTGGATTGGGTGTGAATGCTCCTAAGCAAAATGGATTCTATGCTCTCCAAACTAGAGGTGATCAAGAGAGTTCCCCGAATGTGGTGATCGGTATGTTAAAAGTTTTTCAAATAGATGTTTATGCTTTGGTTGATCCCGGTGTTACTTTGTCTTTTGTGATGCTATTTATGTCTATGAGGTTTGATGTGCTCCCCGAAGTGTTGTTAGAACCTTTTTCTGTCTCTACTCCCGTAGGTGATTCTGTGCCGGCTGAAAGGGTATATAGAAAATGTACCGTTTCCTTGTCCCATAGAATTACTCTTGTTGACTTGGTAGAACTTGATATGTTGGACTTTGATGTCATACTTGGGATGGATTGGTTGCATTCATGTTATGCTTCTATAGACTGTAGAACTTGGGTAGTCAAATTCTAGTTTCCAAATGAGCCTATCCTAGAGTGGAAGGGGGGAAATTCTATGCCTAAGGGTCAGGTTGTCTCTTATCTAAAAGCTAGAAAGATAATTTCTAAGGGTTGCATCTACCATATAATTAGGGTGAGGGTGGATTCTTAAGTCCCTAGTCTTGAGTCGGTCCCCATTGTTAATGAGTTTTTGAAAGTATTTCCTGATGATTTACCCGACATTCCTTCCGAAAGGGAAATAGACTTTGGAATTGACCTTCTCCCGAATACGCAACCTATCTCTATTCCTCCTTATAGAATGACTCTGGTTGAACTTAAGGAGTTGAAAGAACAATTGAAGGATCTATTGGATAAAGGTTTCATCCGATCAAGTATCTCTCCATGGGGTGCTCTGGTTTTGTTTGTTAAGAAAAAGAATGGTTCCCTCCGAATGTGTATCGATTATCGACAGTTGAACAAGGTGACCATTAAGAACAAGTATCCTTTCCCAATGATCGATGATTTGTTTGACCAACTTCAAGGTTCAAGGTATTTCACTAAGATTAATCTCCGATCGGGTTATCACCGATTGAGGGTGAAAGATGATTATATTCTTAAAACAGCTTTTAGAACCCGGTATGGTCACTATGAGTTTTTTGTAATGTCATTTGGTTTGACTAACGCTCTGGCGGCGTTCATGGACTTGATGAATAGAGTGTTCCGACAATATATTGACATGTTTATGATCGTGTTTATCGATGATATTTTGATCTACTCAAGAAGTGGGAATGAGCATATTGATCATTTGAGGATCGTATTGAAAATCCTTAAGGACCAACAACTTTTTGCAAAGTTTAGCAAATGTGAATTTTGCTTAAGGTCCATAGATTTCCTCGGTCATATTGTGTCCAACAAGGGTATTGAGGTAGATCCTAAGGAGATGGATGCGGTCAAGAGTTAGCCTAGACCTCTATCACCTTCAGATATTAGAAGTTTTTTGGGTTTGGCCGGTTGTTTGTTGAAGGTTTCTCTTCAGTTGCCTCTCCTTTGACGGCTTTGACTCAAAAAAAGGCTAAGTTCATATGGTCGGAAGCGTGTGAGAAAAGTTTCCAAGAGTTGAAGGATAGACTCACTTCCGCTCCAGTGTTGACATTACCGGAAGGGACAGAGGGTTTTGTGGTTTATTGTGATACCTCGAGAATCAGGCCAGGATGTGTTCTAATGCAAAATTGGAAAGTTATTGCCTATGCCTCAAGGCAACTTAAAGTTCATGAGAAGAATTATCCTACTCACGACCTTGAGTTAGCCGCGGTCATATTTGCTCTAAATATTTGGAGAAACTATTTGTATGGAGTTCATATTGACGTGTTTACCGATCACAAGAGCTTACAATATGTGTTTAGTCAGAAGGACTTGAATCTTCTCCAAAGAAGGTGGCTTGAGTTATTGAAAGATTTTGACATGAGTGTTATTTATCACCCCAGCAAAGCTAATGTAGTAGCGGATGCTCTTAGTAGGTTGTCTGTGGGTAGTGTTGCTCACTTTGATGATGATAAGAAAGAATCGGTATGAGATGTGCATAGATTGGACTGTTTGGGTGTTTGATTAGTAGACTCTACCAAGGGTGGTGTCATAGTTCATAATGGTTTTGAATCATCTTTTGTGAATGATGTGAAAGCTAAGCAATATCTAGATCTGATTTTGGTAGAATTGAAAGAGGCGGTACTCAAGAAGTCCGTTGAGGCTTTCTCCAAGGGGGGAGGTGGGGTACTTAGATACCAAGGTCGTTTATGTATTCTAAATGTTGATGATTTAAGGGATTAAATTTTGGTGGAAGCCCATAGTTCTCGTTATTCCATTCACCTGGGAGCCACCAAGATGCACCGTGACTTGCGGGAGGTCTATTGGTGGAATAAGATGAAGAAGGATATTGCGGGATTTGTGGCTAAATGTCTGAATTGCCAACAAGTGAAGGTTGAGCACCAGAAACCGGGAGGTTTATCCCAAGATATCAGTATTCCTACTTGGAAGTGGGAAGATATAAATAAGGACTTCATAGTAGGGTTGCCACGTACTCAGCACCAATATGATTCGATTTGAGTTATAGTAGACCGAATGACGAAATCAGCTCATTTCATTCCCGTCAAGGTTTCTTATGCGGTGAAATACTATGCCAAGTTGTATTTGAGGGAAATGGTAAGATTGCATGGTGTGCCATTGTCCATTATCTCCGATAGAGGTACTCAGTTTACTTCTCAGTTTAGGAAGTCATTCCAAAAGGGTCTTGGCACAAAAATGAAACTTAGAACAACTTTTCACCCAAAAATTGATGGGCAAGTGGAGCGAACAATCCAAACTTTAGAGGATATATTGAGAGCATGTGTCATCGATTTCAGAGGAAGTTGGGATGACCACTTGCCATTGATAGAGTTCGCTTATAATAATAGCTACCATTCGAGTATTGGTATGGCCCCCTTTGAAGCTCTCTATGGTAGAAGGTGTAGATCTCCTATAGGGTGGTTTGAGGTGAGTGAGGTTGTCTTGATTGGACCCGAATTAGGTCATGAGTCTATGGAGAAAGTCCGGCTCATTAGAGAAAGGTTGAGAACAACCCAAAGCCGACAAAAGTCCTATGCCGATGTTAGAAGGAGAGACCTAGAGTTTGAGGTTAGTGATTGGGTCTATTTGAATATCTCACCCATGAAGGGTGTGATGAGATTTGGAAAGAAAGGGAAATTTAGTCACCGATTTATAGGCCCGTATCAAATCTTGAGACATGTTGGTAAGGTCGCTTACGAACTTGATTTGCCAAATGAGTTGGCAACGGTGCATCCCATTTTCCATGTCTCTATGCTTAAGAAGTGTGTTGGAAATCTGACATCCATAGTTTCTCTTGAAGATTGGGAGTTGATGAGAGTCTCTCTTATGAAGAAGTTTCGGTTGAGATTTTAGACCGGAAAGTTAAGAAATTGAGGAATAAGGAAATAGCTTTCGTGAAGGTTTTGTGGAGAAACCACTTAGTTGAGGGTGCTACTTGGGAGGCCGAGGCCGATATGAAGTCCTGATATCCTCATCTTTTTCCTTCTACTCTAGCTTGAGGTAATGAATTTCCTCTTGGTTTGTTTTATCTTTTAGAAGTCATTTGTGTTTTATGTGTTTCCATGATTTCTTTATATGCATGTTCATGAAAAAGCTTAAGTCTTGGAAAAAATGACTTATGTGAATTGCATACGAGCTCCATGAGATTGTGTTGAGCATGCTTTTAAGGTTGAAGATGATAGTACCTCCTTGAAGTAAGAAATGTGAAAATTTCATGCATATTGGATTGTTAGATATAGTTCCTACTTCCTTATGATGCATTGAGTATGTTTATCTTGGAGATGAAGTTCCTCCTTTGTTGTCTGCCTTTAGATGAGTTGCATGCATGATGGGCTGCTAGTATTGAGTCGTTGCTTCCGAAAGGTGTCTAGAAACGTCATTCTAGGATGAATGTCCCCAAGGGGGAGATATAACACCTCGGAACTAGTAGGCGTAACTAGGACTAGGTGTGTGGGGGTAACAAGCCATGGAAGAGGGCAAGAGCCTAAGGGACCTAGAATTTAACTAAGGAAAACACTTCCTTCCCCAAGCCCATTTGGAGAGTGACAATGAGGTCGCCAAGTGCACCATGGTCGCCTAGTGGACTGTCCCCATGACCCTAGGTGCTGGAAAATTGGGCGAGCTAAGTCAGGGCTCGCCGGTTAGGTTAGCGCATTGCCAACGGTTTCCTCCCCATCGCCAAGTGGCCAGTCTCCTTGAATGAGCTACTGGAACTTTAAGCGAGCCAAGGGTCCACTTGGCGAGTCGCCAAGTGCCTTGGGTGAGCCTCAGCGTCCAGTTCTCTTAAATTTAATTTACAGTCTTAAAAGTCTTTTCATAGTTTTCTTAAAACTATACTACGTCGTTTTACCCCTAACCTAGAAAGTTATATAAGCATTTTACTCTCAAAATTTCCCCAATTAAGTCATTCACCCTAGAATCTAAAAGAAATATTAAGAGTTCTTCTCTCAAATATTTCTCTCTAGAACTTGAAGAAGAAGATAGAGTTTGAAGCTAGGTCAAGTTCAAGTCTCCAACTTTCAAGCTTGTGAGGGATTTGTAATCAAGGTATGATAGCTTTTCATCCTTGGATACATCCAAGGAGTTCCCTAGTTTTCCCCAATTGAGAAGATGAAATCCCCAATTTGAGTTAGGGTTTCTTCCAATGTTGTGGGTTATGATGAATGTTGATCTAATTGAGTGGATAATGTTTGTTTATGATTGAATTATTAGTAAATCATGTTTTTAGGATGAAATTTCAAGTACCCATGTCTAACCCATGTCTACAAAGATGAAATTTTGAAAATGGGTCTTGTTGTCATTAAAGGCTATAATGTGGGTTTTTAGGTATTCAATCTAGGATTGATGAGATATGTTAGAATTGAAGCTTATATGATGAATCATGATTTGATTGCTTGAGATTGAGCATATAGTATGATTATGAGATATAGGGCTTGAGAGTAAAGCTTATGTTGTCCATCGTTGACTATTGAGATAGTTGTGGTGGAACGGATACTTCCCACATAAATTTCTTAATTACGAATGTACGAATGTGAAAGGTTTACTCACATGAATGATTTTAGGTTTGAAAGTATTTCTCACCTAAAATGAATCTAGACTAAATGATTATGAAATTAATGAGGCTAGAGGCGATTACCGTTGACCTCCATATGAAAGGATTTGAGGTGATTCCCGTATTCCTAGAATTGAACAAGAGGTGAGTCCCCACGTTCTTACTTTGATGAATGGACATGGAGGCGAGTACCCATGATCCTTATGAGATGATGTGGAAGCGAGTACCCACAATCTAAAAGCAAGTAAGGCAAGAGGCGAATACCCATTAGCCTTTGTAAGTTAGGCAAAGAGGTGAATCCACATGTCTTTAAAAGTATGTATAAACTATGTGAATTATCTTACGAAGCATGAATAGCTTGGATTGTTGCATGATGTTCCTTCCATGAGGTAAGTTGACTAGAGGTGGATGACCCAAGTCTTGACTAAGGCTAAGTAAGGTTGCTTGAGAAGTACTCCTTTCTTATTATGATGTTTATTAATGCAGATTGATTATGCTTATGGTTTTTATTGACTAACCATGATGTTTATGTTGTTCATGCTAGCTATCATATTTGATACTTGATTGTACTAACACATACTCTTGCCTACATTCTTATCAAATGTAGGTTCCGACGAAATATATCCTCACACTCGTGGCTAGCTTCGTTGTTGATCAAGGAAGTGAATATTTGGTGAGTCCTCATTGTGTTCGAGGATGTGATCACCACATTTGTTATGTCTTTATTTTATGTTTTGGACTATTGTATGGGCTGTGGCCCAAGTCTTTATTCATGATGTTAGATGGTTTGAGACAATGTTGTTAGACTTTCGCTCTTTTTTTTAAAGGACTTTGATTGTACTGAAAAGTGTTAAATTTCCGCTCATTTCTATTACTTTATGTTATGATATGCTAAGTGGCTTGTATGAGGCCTCTCGGGGTCTTATACGCCTTGTTACATCTAGGGGGTACCCTAGGTCGTGACATTCAAAGTTGCAAGTCAACACTTTAACATCAGTTTAGAGCATAAATTAGGCATTTTAGGACACTTAAACTATGAAAACAAAGCCCTAAATGAGTCAAAATCTCGGACTCATCAAGACCCCCAACTTAAACTTTTGTTTGTCTTCAAGTAAAACTCAAGATTAAATATTTCAACAAGGATGTCTACAAACAGTACTGTTCAAGACTCAACACAAATGCACATAAAAGGTTCAAACTACATACAATACTCGAATGTGCACTCTAAGTTTAAAATTGTGACTCACCATTATCAAGTATACTCAAGATCACAATGCTTGCTTCGAATGAAAGTTCAAGTTCAACAAACGTATTCAAATGCCCTCACAACAATAATGATTCCATACTTACACAAAATTTCTCAACAATTTAAGATTCCGAAATCAAATACAATTCTCACGCTCACAAAGATGAACTCATGCATGACTCCACCCAGAGTCTTGCCCTTATTTTCCAATCAACCTTGTTTTCAGCTTACTCAAGATTACTAAGGTCTTTTTAAGGCATGTAACGGAGCCGAGTGTAAAGGTATGGTATTTTGGTTTAGAGGATTTTACCTTCATGAAGTATGGCCTAAAAATCATTGTTTCTCCTTCTCTTTCTTGTTCAAATATGTTCACAATCCACCCCATTATTCAACTAAGCATGTCTCATCGCATATCCCATTTCTTTTGCTTCTTTCCCATACTTTATTTCACAACACTTCTTTTTCAATCTTCTCTCTCTATTTTTTTTTATATAGAATGGTTCCATATTTTTCAAATCAATCCATCAAGGGGGACTTTTTCATACTTCTTGACTTTTCTTCTTTTTCACCAAATCCCCAACTTAGGCTTTTGGCCTAAGTTGGCTATTCAAACGAACCAATACTTCATGAAGGTTATGGGTGATGGGATAAAGAGGTCAAAGTTGTTCAAGTTTCTTCCAAAGAAAAGGATAGGCTCAAAAGGTGTCAAGAAAGGTTTACACTTCTCACAAGGTGGCCACAAAGAGGTATATTATCAATTTCATTCACTCTTCAAAACTCTTGCCTAAGATCATTTCAATCGCTTGCTTCAATCAATAAATCGGACCAACGGAGAAAATTCTAGGCGTCACCAAGCACACTATTCAAGAAAACCTCACCACACAAGGAATTCAATACAATTATCAAATGAGAACCCATACTTTCTAGCTAGTGTGCAATGTTCATCACAAGAAACTTAATCGACAACCGGCTAGTCACAACTAGATGCTAAAAGTTCACATATGGCCTATGTAACTCAGTTTGCCTCCGCACATTCATGTCGTTCAATTGAAAGGACTGGTCAAGTCATTGGTATTGACCATAACCAACACTTGAAAATGCAAGAGAACAAATTCATTCAAATACATGCAAATGTGGTATTCCTAACAAGTCCCCAGCCCACCAAAACAACCAACATTGTCCTCAATGTAGAAAGGAATGAACATGAAATAAAGATAGAGATACAAAAGCACTAAACAAAAAGAACAAGGTTAGGAGGATTCTTCTCTATGTAGCCATTTAGCGAAGTGATGTGGAGAGCGCCGAACCGTTCGGCGCACCGCCTAACTACATGCAGCTCGCTGAAATATCCAGAACACTGGCTCTCCAGTTGGGACCAAAAGGCAATTGAAATTGGGTTCGCCGAACAGCATCAGCGCGTCGCCCAGTGTGCTTAGATCGTTGCCAAATTTTCCAGAACACCGACCCTTCCGGATAGGTCAAAGGGCGGTGGAAGTCGGGCTCGCTTAACCTCTTCAGTGCATCACCGAGTGGGCTGGATGCTTCGCCAAATATTCCAAAATTGCAGCCCTCCCTTGATGCCAAAAAGGTGAGCCAAATCACGACCGTCGAGTCCACTTGGCGGCTCGCCGAAATGGTCATGCCATCGCAGAATCACCTATATTTGCACATTCAACACATATTATTCAAGGAAAACTAACGCTTGGGTTGCCTCCCAAGAAGCACCTTATTTAACGTCGTGGCACGATGTGGAAATGCTTTCAAGCATCTTCCAAATACACCACTTCAATTACCGAAATCTCATGACATTCTCCAAATATAGCTTCAGGCACTGCCCATTCACCTTGAAAGCTTGGCCCTCTTTTCCTTCAATTTCAATTGCCCCATTTGTGAATACTCGGGTTACATTAAATGGACCATACCACTTTGATTTAAATTTACCAAGGAAGAGTCTCAACCTAGAATTGAAGAGCAATACAAAGTCACCGACTTGAAATTTGCGCTGAAGGATTTTGTCGTCATGCCACCTCTTCATCTTCTTCTTATACAGGGATGAACTTTCATATGCTCTCTATCAGAATTCCTCCAACTCGTGGAGTTGGTTTACTCTACCTTTTGCAGCCTTTCCCCAATTTAGGTTTAGCGTCTTCAACGTCCATAAAGCTTTGTGCTCAAGCTCAATTGGTAGATGACAAGACTTTCCGAACACCAACTGGTATAGTGACATAAGATTTGGTGTTTTGAACATAGAACGATATGCCCACAGAGCGTCATCCAATTTGCGAGACCAATCTGTCCGATTTGCATTCACCATTTTTTCCAAAATGCTTTTAATCTCCCGATTTGAAACTTCCACTTGAGCGCTTGTTTTTGGATGGTATGGCGTCGCAACTTTATGCTTTACTCCATATGTTCTTAACAATGAGGCAAACATCCGGTTGTAAAAATGAGATCCCCCATCACTGATGATAGCTCGTGGGGTGCCGAATCGTGCAAAAATATATCGCTTTAAGAATTGCACCACACTCTTGCCCTCATTGTTGGGCAATGCTATAGCTTCGACCCATTTGGACACATAATCAACCACCACAAAAATATACTTGTGGCCGAAAGAACTCACAAATGGCCCCATGAAATCTATACCCCAAACATCAAACAACTCCACTTCTAAGATAGGATTGAGAGGCAATTCATGCTTTCTTGATACCCCACCTTGTTTTGGCAAGGGATGCATTGTTTCACAAAGTAATGCGTGTATCGGTATAGAGATGGCCAGTAGTAACCACTTTGAAGCACTTTTGCTGTTTTTCGCACCCCACTGTGATGTCCACCAACATGTGATGTGTGGCACGCATTAAGAATGTCATTGACTTCTTCTTCTGGTACGCATCGACGAATGATATGGTCTGCACATTTTCCAAACAGATATGGTTCATCCCAGAAGTATTTCTTTACATCAAACAAGAACCGCTTCCGCTGCTAGGATTTCAAATCCTCCGACATAATTCCACATACCACATGGTTAGCAAGATTAGCATACCAAGGGATGTTGCTTTGGGTCAGCCTCATCACTGTTTCGTCGGGGAATTCAGTCACAATATCCCTTTCTTTGGGGTCGGTCACAATGGTGTTTAACCATAATAAATGATCTACCACTTGATTTTCACACCCCTTTCGATCTTTTACTTCAAAATCAAACTTTTGCAACAACAAGACCTACTTGATCAACCTCGGCTTAGCATCTTTCTTTACCATTAAATACCGTAATGTTGTATGATCAGTATGAACTATCACTTTAGTGCCCAACAAGTATGCCCTGAACTTCTCAAATGCATAAAATACAACTAATAGCTCTTGTTCAGTAACAATGTATTTACGTTATGCTCCATTTAGATACTTGTTGGCGTAATAAATTGGGTGAAAGAGATTGTTACGCTTTTGCCCTAACACGACTCCTAGAGTGGTACCACTTGCATCACACATTACCTCAAATGGTTCGGACCAATCCGGGCTAATGATCACCGGGGTAGATATTAGTTTTTCCTTCAAACACTCAAAAGCTTTTTAGCAAGCATCATCAAAAAGAAAATTTCACCTCTTTCTCCAATAGCTTACACAATGGATGTGCAATTTTTGAAAAATCTTTGATGAATCTTTGGTAGAACCCTGCATGGCCCAAAAAACTCTGAATGCCTATAACACAGATACGTGGTGGCAACTTCTCAATAACTCGATCTTTGCTTTGTCAACCTCCAATCCCTTCTGTGACACTTTGTGACCTAGGACTATGCCTTCCTTGACCATGAAATGATATTTTCCCAATTGAGGACTAAGTTGGTTTCTACACCTTTGAAGGACTCACCCAAGATGAGCCAAACATGTCTCAAATGAGTCAGCTACAACCGAAAAATCATCCAATTACACTTCCATTAAGTCTTCCACCATGTCAGTGAAAATATAAAACATGCACCGTTGAAATGTCGCTGGAGCATTACACAATCCAAACGACATCCTCTTGAAGGTGAAAGTCCCATAGGGACATGTGAAAGTGGTTTTCTCTTGGTCTTCCAGTGGAATAGTGATTTGGTTGTACCTGGAGTAACCATCCAAGAAATAGTACCTTCCACGCCCCGCAAGTTTATCAAGCATTTGATCCATAAATGCCATTGGAAAATGATCTTTCTCAGTCCAAGAATTTAGCTACCGATAATCCATGCATACTCTCCAACTGGTAACCGGCCTCATGGGGATAAGTTCTCCTTTCTTATTTGGGACTACTGTGATGCATCCCTTCTTGGATACACATTGTACCAAACTTACCCATTGCTATCCATAATAGGGTACACCACGCCTACGTCTAGCCATTTAATGATATCTTTCTTCACCACCTCTTGCATAGCTGGGTTTAATCTTTTTTGATTCTCAACACTTGGTTTGCACTCGCCCCCCAATTGAATTTTGTGTGTGCAAATCCCGGGTGGAATACCTACAATATTAGCGATAGTCCATCCTATTGCCTTGATGTACCATTTCAACACCTCAAGAAGAAATTTCACTTGCCACTCAAGCAAGTCCGCTGCAATGATAACGGGCAAGGTATTATTCGCCCCCAAGAATGCATACCGAAGATGAGCGGGGAGCACTTTCAACTTAAGCTTTGGAGGTTCCTCCGAGGATGGTTTAGCAGGAGGACTCAATGTGTAGCTTCAATGGGTTCCTTGAGTATTCACCTAGTCCTGATAGGGCAGCTACAACTTCATCATACCCTTGAACTTCCGTCTCATCGTAATTCGAAAGAACAACCTGCAGAGGTTCACCCATACACATCATTTCACTCACACTAGCCACTGCTTCATCAATCACATCAATCATTGAAACTACATGAATATCACTAGGTTGCTTCATTGATTTTCCAACATTGAAGGTGTCCTCCTCTTCATTTACCCGGTACTTTAACTCCCGAATCTCAACATCCACTAGAGCTCTTCCGGTTGCTAAAAATGGTCTACCCAAAATAATAGGAACTTCCGCATCAATCTCACAATCAATAATAACAAAATCAGCTGAGAAGATAAATCGATCAACCTTCACCAATATGTCATAGAGTATTCGGACGGGGTGTTTTATCGACCTGTCCACCATAAGAAGCCGCATTGTTGTGGATTTTAGTTTGCCCTACCCAATTTGTTTAAAGATTGTATAGGGCATCAAATTTATAATTGCCCCCAAATCACATAAGGCTTTAGCAAATTGAAGCATACCAATGGTACATGGGATAGTGAATGCCCCCGGATCCTCTTTTTTTGTGATCACATCGCTAGTCATAATGGCACTACAATTATGAGAAACTTCAATTATTTTGAAGTCCATGCTTCTCTTATAAGTGACCAGCTCCTTCATGAATTTTTCATATCCCGGCATCTCCAATAATGCTTCCACTAAAGGAAGATTTATAGAATGTGTTTTGAACACGGACCAGAATTTCTTGAACTTTTCATCCTCATTTTTCTTTTTGATACGTTGAGGAAATGGAGGAGCTATTTTGGGAAGAGGTGGCACCATCTTTGGAGTTGATGTCACTGTTTCTTTAGCTTTTTGCGACTTTGCTTAGGGCTTTCCTCCTTCTCTTTGAGCATATAACTTTCCGGTGCTTGAACGAGCCTCTCTTCCTCATCAATATCTTTCTCTTCTTCATGAGCGTTTGTCCCATTATTACCCGTCACATTACCAACCGCTATCTTTCCTCTTTGAGTCACAACCACCAAATCTTTGTCATTAGCAGCCCTCAAATTTGTTTCACACTCATCTTCACCCCTTTCAAATACCTTGGGTTCTAATTATTCTTAAAGTTGGATCATTTGACCATCAAGTTGTTTGATTGCATCCGCGTGAGAATTTACTCTATTATTCAAGGATGAGAAATCAACTTTCATCTCCTTTAGCATGTCATCAGATCCTTCGACTTTATCTAGGATACGCGACAGTAGTTCATCCACTCGTAGGTTACCCAAACTACCCTTAGATCTTGGGCTGCCACTTGATTGTGTATGGTACTCTTCGTGACTATCTTCTCTCATCCAAGGGTCATTTTGTTCAGTCCAATCTTGATAGTATCGTCTCCGCTCTTCTTCCTTATGCAAGTTACAACCTTGATTCCCACCTGAATTTAATTAGCTCGGGTGAGAACCCTCCTCAAGTCTACACACTCTTCCGACTTCTTTGGGTTCACCTACTGTTTCTAGCACTTATTTTTATAACAATTCCATTTGGCACATCATTTTGCTAATATTCTCATCCCTCTCTATCTCCTTGTCAAGTTTCTCTTTTGTCATCCTAAAATTTAAGGGAGACACTTGGTCCTGTTGAGTGTACCACGCCTGATTAATCTTTGTTATTTCATCAAGAAGGGACGAGGCTACCTCAAATGGTTGTAACATTATCCCTCCTTGGGCCAGCTGGTCGGCTTCTCCTTTGTTCATTGAGTCTAAACTCCGGTGAAAATACTGAAGCATCAAATTACCCGGAAGCCCATGAGTAGGACACTGTAGTAGAAACTTTTGAAATCTTCACCAAGTTTCATGAATCGGTTCTCCTTCTACTCGCTTGAAGTTCTGGATGTTGTCACGCAATTTCACCATTTTCAAGGGTGGAAAAAATCTTATGTAAAATGCCTCGGTAAGCTCTTCCCATGATGAAATGGAGTCCCTCGATAGCCCTGCTAACCACTTGGTTGCTTCCTCCAATAAAGAGAAAGGGAACAACCGGAGCCGAACTGATTCTTGTGAAATATTCTTTAGTGAGAACGGACTACATATCTCCACAAAGTTTCAAATATGCTCATGAGGATTCTCATGATCCAGCTCCCCAAATATACCTTTAGCTTGCAAAAGTTACAACATTGTGTTTGTCACATGGAATGCAACATGATCCACAACCGGAGGTAGGCGAATAACACCTACGCCACCCAATAGAGCTTCATTGGCGGGAAAGAAATCACCACCATCATCTTGGTGACCAAGTTGGTTCACGGTGCTATCATTTGCACTCATCTTGTCACCAGATCACAAATAGCTCAAAATAAAGAAAGTAAGTTGATTCAACTATAACACAAAGAGATCACAATTCAAACATCAATAAGAAAATTCTAAACACCACTCCCCGTCAGCGGCGCCATTTTGATAAACGGTCAAATACACATCATCCAATTCTAGGTGTAGACGATCATTATCTAGTATAAAACCAAACAAGTGAGTTGGGGTCGAACCCACAGGGAGCGGTACAAGTTTGAATTCAGTTATGAAGTTATAAATATGATCTACTCGGTTATAGGAATAGAAATTATCGAATTCAATTAGATATGTAAAAGGGTGACACCAATGTCAGGAAGGGGGGAAAGTATGTCAATTAGCAACTAAAACAATTATGAATAGCAGGGATTTAGCCAAGTAATTGAGGGACACTTGAGGGTATGACCAAGTAATTGTCAATTTTGCTAAATGGGTGATCGGGAATCACTCAAGGGTGCTAAATCTTAGCGGGTAGGCTGGACCTTAGATGTAATAGCATTCTCTCGAATAACTATTACGAATCAAATGAGTTCTCTTGAACCTCAACAAGCTTGACACTATAAACAGCCCACGACCTCACTTTATCTACTCTCTCGAGCTAGATAGGCATAACTGAGCTTAGAATTCTCTCTCTCAAGCTGAAGCACAACAACCCAATCACTACGAACCCTGATTTACAACCTTAGTCTTACACTTATCTCTCAAGCAAGCATCAAACGCTAAGTTAAATTTGAAACAAACATTCCAATTCATCAGTTCATTAACAACTATAAATCAAACCCACTTTAAAACAACACAAAAATCAATAATCCCTAACACCCATTAACTAAATTAGACAATAAGGTACATGGTCACACCCACAAGAATAGGGGTTTTAGCTATTCATCATATAATTTAAGAATTCAATACCTATTACATTCTCCATGGCTGGGTATTGATCTCCAAACCCTTAAAATTATTCAATGTAGCTTCAATTACAAAATCCAATTTGAAATCTACTTGAAAAATGCTTTAAACTAAACAAGAACAATGTTTTCGTTCCAAGTAAGAGTTTTCACAATGTTTGGATGCCTGATCTCTTTTCAAAAAATGAATTTATACCCTTTCAAAATTCTGCCTTTGGGGTAAATCGGTGAGGTAAGTCGTGCTTCACCTAACAGGTCGGCAATTCGCCAATCTCCCCTACTCCTTGCCTTCTTGTCTTGAGTTTTCACTTAATACAGATTGTGACTTTAGGTGGTCTATGTTGGGTTGTCGATGGATTCCGCGATGTCCCGTTTGCTTCTTTGGATCGCCATTTTACTTGTATCCTTATTGATTAATCTGTAAAAGTCAGCAGACTAACTCCTCTTCGTGGATCCAATCGGCGTGTCGCCTATAGGGACCATCCTTCGCCCAATTTTTCTCATCTCAAGATTGACGTACTGTAACTTTCGATGGGTTGAGAGGCCACTTGGTGGATCGCCAAGTGACGTCGGCGATCTTTGGTTTTGTTGTCCTTGCCTTGCTCCTTAGCGTTCATAGCTACAAGTCAACACTTTAACATCAGTTTAGAGCATAAATTAGGCATTTGAGAACACTTAAACTATGAAGCAAAGCCCTAAATGAGTCAAAATCTAAGACTCATCAATCATTTACCGGGGAAGTATCCACTGGTGCAGCTCTCCTCCTATTAGCTTCATCCCACATTACCCGACCTCTATCCTCCGAATGTCAGTAGAGGAAGTGGGAGTCACTTCCACATCCGTCTTGGTGATCAAAGGGACACGGGCCCGCCTGCATAACTTTGTAATCAAGACTGGGAAGGGGAGAGAGGTCTGGCTCTGCTTGGCCCTCATGGCCATCTCCTGCTCTATATCAGACCGAGATTAAGTCTCTCCGGGTCCAGTATAAAGCCGAAACAAGCAGCCTTCGGATGCCGGAGTATCGACTCATTTTGTGATGGAATCGATGTACTGCTATTGAACTCGAACCAATATTTGGCAGCCACGTTCAGGTCCTTCTTCCTAATAGGGACACCGACCTCAATCCACTGCGGTGTAATGTCAGAAATCAGCATTTCTAACCAACCCTTCAAATCATCGAGGGTATTTTTTTTTATTTTATCTATATAGTAGTGCATCACATTCATCATACAACTGAGCACCTCACTGATATCGATGCTGATGCACTTCACTTTCCGGCCCCGCACTACCATATGGTCCACCAGCTTTAACGCTTTGGCCTTCTTCTTCCCTTTAGGGACCAGCTTCCCGTACTCGGCATAGAACTCCCGAACCTAGGTAGGAATGTATGAGCCTCGGGGCTTGGTGAATATTTTGAACTTGTGGAACTTGATAGTGTTCCACACCTCCGAGTACCGTTCTACCATACAATCTGTAGACAATCTCTTTTCTTCCAATATCATCCTCAAACTGTAACACCCCAGAAACTAGTAGGCTAAACTAGAACTTGACTTTAGGTTTAGAATATAATGTAACTCCCCATACCTTAAAATAAATGTTTTCATGTTAGAACGTCAAGGTACGACCTCCCCAAGGACCAACCATGAGAAACTGCATGGGCAGTGACCAACGGAGGCAACCCACGCCTCGTGGGTCAGGCCACACCCCGTGGGTAAGGGGTCGTGGGTTAGTGTCCCAAAAATAGGCCACAAACACCCACCCACGGATGACCAGCATGCCACGTGGGTCCACCCATGGACCGTGGTCGCGGGGTCGTGGGTGAGGCATAGAACTGCTTTTTGGCAGTTAAGTTTATGGGCACTTTGGGGTTTCTGGTTTTAATTAATACTAAGTGACATCGTTTTACTCCTATTTAGACTAACTATATAAGGATTTTAGACCCCTAAACTAATTCATACAAATCATTATTTCTAAAATCACAAAAAGAACTCATCCTCTCCAAAAATTCTCTCTCTAGAACTCAAGCAAGAAGAACAAGGAAGTTGGGACCTAGAGTTTCAAAGAGCAAGGTTTTTCTACTCAATTTCGTGGGGATTCATACCTAAGGTATGGTAGTCCTTCATCCATGTATAGTCTTCATCCATGGAGTCCGTCCAAATTCAATTTCAAAACTAGTAATTCCCTAAAAGTTAGGGTTTGACTTCTATCTCATGGATTCCTTTTAAATTCATTTATAATTATTGAATTATGTCTTATTATGGATAAATTGATTATTTTATATGGTTTTATGTTGAATTCCCCAAGAATCCATGAATTCCCCTATTTTCCCAATTTGGATCTCAAAGTGTGGGTACTGATTGATGTAAGGAGAATATTATAGAATTATGCATGTAGTAATTGAACTACTTGAATTATGATTGTATCCATGTCTACTGTAGTGAATTCTAGATATGTTGATTGAATATGATCCTTGATCCTAGAAGGAAAGATATGAGAATTATGCATGATTATGAGGTTTATGTAAATGCTTTAAGAATACTTTGAAAGGGAAGTGATTATGATTATGATCTTATTGTGTGTTGTTGAAAGGAAATTATCACTTACGCACTTATGTATAAACATGATGTGATGTGAAAGTTTTTCTCACATGATGAAGATTCTAGGTTGAAAGGCTTTCTCACCTAATTGAATCTAATGTTGCATGTAGACATGGACGGTGAAAGGTTATTCTCACGCATGATCTAATGAGCTATTCTAATGAAACAAGTTATGACTTAATAAGTAACCTGTGAGAATTATGCTTAGCACCGAGTGGATATTGATGTGAGATGGAACTCTTCCGACATAAATGTCGTATTCCTAGAAGCAATCTCTTGAGATGGAAGCTCCTCCGTCAAAAAGGACGGGTTTCTAGTAACAATATCCTTATCCCATAAACTATGTGCCCTAATAGGTCTTTAGCTAGTGGATCCACCTAAGCTAACAAACCATGGTTCTACCTTAGGTAAGTAGGACAACCCTATTCGGTGTGGGTAACACCGGATTCCATGTTTAGCTAACATGGTCTATTCGGTGTGGGTAACACCGGATTCCATGTTTAGCTAACATGGTCTATGGGGTCTTATTCATGCATTGCACAAGTATGCTTTGAGGGTACTTATGGTATGTTTCTCTTATGTTATGATGATCTATATGTTGACTATGCTTATGACTTATGCTTTTATACAAATCTTCATGATGATCCTTAAACGTGAAGTGCATGTTTTCAACTAAAATGTCCCTTTTTGCATGACGTCAATGTTTTTATGCATGACTATCATACTTAGTGCAATTTCGTACTAACCTATGCTTTTCCTACATTTTCCACAAGTGTAGGGTCTGGTTCTCAAGGCGGTCATCATTATGGATAAAGCTTGGATTTGCTTATTCTCCTAGCTTGTTGGTGAGTCCTCATGATTCGAGGATGGATGTTACCTTTGTAGTTCCTTTCATGTATTTCCTTTTCGGATTATGTTGTATGGGATGTGACCCTATTTGATTCAATTATTGTAATAGATGGCTATGTTAAGACAAGTCTAGACTTCTGCATTCCTTTATGAAAATTTTGGACTTGAAATGCATTTTTACTCTTATTATTCTATTGCTTATGTTATGATATGCTAAGTGGCTTGTATGAAATCCTTCAGGGTTCTATACGCCATGTTACATCTAGAGGGTACCCCTGGGTCGTGACAAACTTGGTAATCAGAGCACAAGGTTTAGAATGATTCTAGGATGATGTCTCATAAGCCACGTCTAGTAGAGTCTTGTTCATGAGTGTGAAGCGCGCCGCATTTATGAATGAGAAGCTACAAGATGATAAGGAAACTACACTTCATTCATTACTCTTAAGTCGTGCTATAGAGTTTAGCTCTATAAATTCTCTCTCCTAATCCTTCTTTTGTGTCTTCAGGATATGAATACACGAAGGGCTAACGCTAGAAGAATGGAGGGTGAAAATGTGAATGAAGAAGCTCCTCAAGCTAATCAAGCCCTGATTAATCCTTCGGCTATGTCAGATGTGGAGGTTAGGTCGGCTTTTCAAATGTTGGCCCAAGCTTTGACGACTCAAGCTCAAGCTGTGACGGCTCAGGCCAATAGAGATGTTGTGACTCATGTGAATCCTAATGTGATTTCAGCTGCTTCGAGGGTTAGGGATTTTGCAAGAATGAACACCCCCCCCCCAGTTTCATGGCTCTAAAGTGGAAGAGGATCCTCAAAGGTTTATCGACGAGGTTTATAAAGTACTTGCTATTATGGGGGTGTCTTCGAAAGAGAAGGCGGAGTTAGCTTCCTACCAACTAAAAGATGTGGCTCAAGTGTGGTATGAAAAGTGGAAGGGTTTAAATTGTGGGGGTGTCTTCGGTAGAATGGGAGTTGTTTAAATTGGCATTTCTTGATATATTCTTTCCCCTAGAGTTGAGGGAAGCTAAGATGCAAGAGTTCATTAACCTTCGACACGGTAGTATGAGTGTGTAGGAGTATGCTCTTAAGTTCACCCAACTATCCAAGTATGCTCCAACTATAGTGGCAGATTCAAGGGCTAAGATGAATAAATTTGTGATGGGAGTGTCCGACATGGTAGTCGAAAAATGCCGAATGGAAATGCTTATCCCCGACATGGATATTTCATGTCTCATGGTGCATGCCCAACAGATGGAGGATGATAAACTCAAAGAAAAGAATAGGGAGGTGAAAAGAGCTAGGACCGGTGATGGGAACTTCTCCAATGCTAAGTCCGATGGAAAAGGTCGGCCAAGGTTCAAACAAAGGTTTTCCAACCAAGCTGCCTCAAATGCTTCTCCCAGGGTCAACAATGATAGGGTGTCTAACCCTAAACCTCAAGGAGGCAATGGTAGTGGATCTTCTATGACTAGGCCTACTTGTGCTAAGTGCGGTAAGAAACATGATGGTAAGTGCCTAGCCGGCTCAGATGTTTGTTTTGGTTATGGAAAGAATGGTCATAAATTGAGGAATTTCCCAACACTTACGGCTAAGGGAAGAGAGGGCAAGCAAGCTCCTCCTAGTTGTAACACCCCAGAAACTAGTAGCCCAAGCTAGGGCTTGATGTGAGGGTTAGAGTTGTAGATATAACTCCCCGAGTTTAGAATGAAGGGTTCAGGGTTAGAACGTCAAGGCACGAATCCCCAAGGACCAACTAAGGGTCCTTGAGGAGGACCCTAGTAAACTGCCCAAGAGAAGCTGCCCAAGGCAGTGCACCCACGAGGGGACCTACGCGTCGTAGGGGGGGTCCACGCCTCATGGATGGCCTCGTGGGTCAGGGTCCCAAAAAAGGACTTGCAGACCACCACCCACAGAAGACTAGCACACCCCGTGGGTCCACCCACGGCCCGTGGTTGTGGTCTCCTGGGTGAGGCAGTGGTCATGTTGGAGTCGGTTAAGTTGGGGACTAAGGGGTCATTCCATAATTAATTAGGGGTTAAGTGGTGTCATTTTAGCCTTAATTAAACCACCTATATAAAGCCTTTAGACCCCTAAATACATTGATCCTAGTCATTATTTCAATGCACCAAAAAGAACCCAATTCCCTCTAAAAAATCCTCTCTCTTGAAAGTGAAGAAGAAGATGAAGATCAAGCTAGGTCAAGTCAAGTCTCCATTGTTGCAAGCTTTGTAGGGATTTATAATCAAGGTATGTTAGCTTATTCATCCATGGATTCTTCCATCTATGGAGTCCCCTAGAAATCCCCCAATTGTGAAGATGAAATTCCCAATTCAAGTTAGGGTTCCTTTCAATATTGTGGGTTAAGTTGAGTATATATCCAACTGAATGGATATCGATTGTTTATGATTGAATTAGCAGTGAATCATGATATTAAGATGAAATTACATGTTTTCCATGGTTAACCCTAGTCTAATTGATGAAATTGAAGTAATGTGAGTTTATGCCTTGCGAAGGGAAATTGAGGATTCATAGATGATCTTCTAGAATTGATGATATGTATAGTAATTGTTCAAGAATAGAAGTATGTAGACATGAATTGAATTAGAATAAATTATATATGATGGATCATGACTAGTAATGATTGAGATTGAGTCTTTATGATGAGATATGGTTAGAATTGCTTAAGAATGAAGCTTGTGACTAGTATGTCTTGTGATCTAGATATGTATGATGATTGTAAGAGGTAAAGCTTTGAGAGTAAGGCATGTAGTCATGAATGTTGATCACTAGGGCTTTGAGAGTAAAGCTAATATGATGAATTATGTATGAAAAGGGGCTTTGAGAGTAAAGTCTTTATGAGAATAGTAGTCTAATAGGTAGAATTGGGGTGAAAGGCATTTACTCACCTAGACTACCTTATGAATGTTTGAATGCATAAAGTGATAGAATCACTTGAACATGGATTGGTTGTCAAGGACATCCCTCCATGATTTATGAGTTAAGTAAGGCTTAATAGCTAGAATAAGTGGGTGTATGCTTGACCCCAAGTGGATATTGACAATGAGATGGAGGCTCACACATAGTCAGGCCCGGGCTTCCAAAGTAAAGGAGGTTCACACCTAGTTGAGTCTGGGCTTCCAAAGTAAAGGGGGAACTCTCACATAGTAGAGTCTGTGTTTCTCAAATTAGGTCTCATGAGATGGAAGCCTTCACCTAGTGGAGTTCGGGTTTCTAGTAGCAATCTCCGTATCCATGGAACTAAGATATGTTTAAAGAAGTATCTCGTAGTGTTCAAGAGGAACTAAGACATACTTAGAGAGGCATCTCATAGTGTTCCAAGAGTAAAATGAACTACGACATACTTGAAAAGGTATCTCCAAGTGTTCAAAAGCCTCAATGAACTAAGACATTCTTAAAGAAGTATCTCATAGTGTTCAAAGAGAATCATGAACTTAGACATGCTTGAAGATTGTCTCATAGTGTTCAAGATAATAACGAACTTAGACATGCTCAAGGTAGTATCTCATAGGGTTCAAATTAATGAGGAACTAAGATGTGGTTGAGAAGTACCTCATAGTGTTCTAAGGTTTAAAGAGAGGGACTAGCTAATAAATAAGTATGAAAGCCTAAAGTGGTACTTAGCATGGATGGGATTATGGGGTCTTATCCATGCATTGCACAAGTATGACTTCAATCTACTTATGAAGTGTTCTCTTATATGATGTATGTTTAGCTTGGATTTTGCTATAGTTTCCTTCCATGATATGTTTGACTAAAGGTGAAGATTCCCCTAACAATGAGAATTAAGCTAAGGATGAGATCAAAGGATTGTAAGTATGATTATGATGACCTAAAAGTAATACTTAGTATGGATGGGATTATGGGGTGTTATTCATGCATTGCACAAGTATGCTTTAAGGTTACATAGGAGATCGTTGTCTTATGATATGAAGGTCTAAGTATTAACTATCTTATGAATATGATGTATCTCCTATGTTCAAGGATTATGCCTTATGTTGACTAATGCTTATATTATGTCTATGTTGGAGATTATGCCTATGACCATGTTATTATCTCTTATGCTTATGGCTTATGTCTTATGTTGGCTAACGCTTATGTTATGTTCTTATGATGTTATGCTAGCTAATATATTTAGTACATTTTGTACTAACACATACTCTTGCCGACATTCTTATCAAATGTAGGGTCTGGCGATCTTGAGTTCCATTCTTGTGGCTAGGTTTCTAGTAAGCAAAGGAGTTGAAGACTTGGTGAGTCCTCATAGCATCGAGGATGTGATCACCTTTCCCTTATGTCTTTCTTTTATGTTTTAGACTTTTGTATGAGTTGCGTCCCAAAGTTTTATTATTTGGTTTGAGACAAAGTGTTATAGACTTCCACTTGCTTTTATAAAGACTTAGATTGTATGGAAAAAGTTTTAAAATATCCGCATCATTTCTATTGATTTATGTTATGATATGCTAAGTGGCTTGTGTTAAGCCCTTCGGGGTTTAGTACGCCATGTTACATCTAGGGTGTACCCTTGGGTCGTGACACTAGTAGTTCAAACTCCAACTTCAAAGAAAAACCGCTTCTATGCTCTCCAAACCTGAGGTGACCAAGAGAGCTCCCTGAATGTAGTGACCGGTATGTTAAAACTCTTTCTTATTGATGTGTAATCCTTGTTGGATCCCAGTGCTACTTTGTCTTTTGTGACGCCCTTTGTGGCAAGGAGGTTTGATGTTCCTCCGGAAGAGTTATTAGAACCTTTTTTCTGTCTCTACCCCCGTTGGTGATTCTGGGGTGGCTAAGAGGGTTTATAGAAGATGTCCCATTTCCTTATCCCATAGAGTTACTCTTGTTGATTTGGTAGAGATTGACATGTTAGACTTTGATGTTATCTTGGGTATAGATTGGTTGCATGTATGTTATGCCTCTATTGATTGTAAGACTCGAGTAGTTAGATTCCAGTTTTCGAATGAGCCTATTTTACCGTGTAAAGCAGGAAATTCCAGGCCTAGATGGAAATTAGTGTCTTACCTTAAAGCTAGGAAGATGATCTCGAAAGGTTGTTGTTACCATGTTGTTAGGGTGAGGGATGTAGATTCCGAAACCCCTTCTCTTGAGTCGGTTCCCATGGTTAATGAGTTCCCAGAAGTTTTCCCTGATGATTTGCTCGGTATTCCTCCCGAGCGGGAAATAGATTTTGGTATTGACCTTCTTTCGGATACGCAACCTATCTCCATTCCTCATTATAGAATGGCTTCGGCCGAGTTAAAAGAGTTGAAAGATCAACTAAAGGATTTATTAGATAAGGGTTTTATTGGACCGCGTATCTCTCCTTGGGGTGCTCCGGTGTTGTTTCTTAGAAAGAAAGATGGATCTCTTAGCATGTGCATTGACTATCGTCAATTGAATAAAGTTACCATCAAGAACAAATATCCTCTTTCAAGGATATATGACTTGTTTGACCAACTTCAAGGGGCTAGTTATTTCTCTCAGATCGACCTTCGTTCGGGTTATCACCAATTGAGGGTGAGAGGGGAATATATCCCAAAAAAGGCTTTCCAAACTCAATATGGTCACTATAAGTTTCTAGTAATGTCCTTTGGATTGACTAACGCTCCGGTGGCGTTCATGGACTTAATGAATAGAGTATTCTGACAATATCTTGACATGTTGTGATAGTCTTCATCGATAATATTTTGATCTATTCAAGGAGTGAGAATGAGCATGTGGACCATTTGAGAAATGTATTGCACGTTCTTAAGGACCACCAACTTTTTGCAAAGTTTAGCAAGTGTGAATTTTGGTTAAGATCCGTAGCTTTCCTTGGTCATATTGTGTCAAGCAAGGGTATTGAGGTAGATCCTAAGAAGACGGATGCGGTCAAGAGTTGGCCTAGACCTCTATCACCGACAGACATTAGAAGCTTCTTGAGTTTGGCCGGTATTTTAGGAGATTTGTTGAGGGTTTCTCTTCCATTGCTTCTCCTTTGACGGCTTGACTTAAAAAAATTCTAAGTTTGTGTGGTCGAAGGCTTGTGAGAAAAGTTTCCAAAAGTTGAAAGATAGACTTATTTCCGCTCTGGTGTTAACCTTATCGGAAGGTACGGATGGTTTTGAGGTGTATTATGATGCCTCTAGAGTTGGGTAGGGATGTGTGCTTATGCAAAATGGTAAGGTGATTGCCTATGCTTCAAGGCAACTTAAAGTCCATGAGAAGAATTATCCTACCCATGACCTTGAATTAGCGACGGTTATGTTTGCCTTAAAAATATGGAGGCATTATTTGTATGGGGTGCATGTTGATGTGTTTACCGATCACAAGAGCTTACAATATGTGTTTAGTCAAAAGGACTTGAATCTCCAACAAAGGAGGTGGTTAGAATTATTGAAGGATTATGACATGAGTGTTCTTAATCACCCCGGCAAAGCCAATATACTAGCGGATGCTCTTAGTCAGTTGTCTATGGGTAGTGTGGCTCATGTTGATGATGGTAAGAAAGAATTGGTTCGTGATATTCATAGGTTGGCCCAGTTAGGTGTTCAACTAGTGGATTCCACCAAGGGTGGTGGCATGGTTCATAATGGGTCTGATAATCCTTTGTGATGGATGTGAAGGCAAAGCAAGACCTTGATCCTATTTTGGTAGAAATGAAAGAGGCAGTACTTAAGAAGTCCGTTGAGGCTTTCTCCCAAGGGGGAGATGGTGTTCTTCGTTACCAAGGTCGATTATGTGTTACGGCTGTTGATAATCTAAGGGAACAAAATTTAGAGGAAGCTCACAGTTCTTGATATTCTATTCACCCGGGATCCACCAAGATGTACCGTGATCTACGGGAAGTCTATTGGTGGAACGGGATGAAGAAAGATATTGTGGGATTTATAGCCAAATGTCCTAATTGTCAACAAGTTAAGGTTGAGCATCAACGGCCGGGAGGCTTGTCCCAAGATAGAAGTATTTCCACTTAGAAGTGGGAGGATGTGAATATAGATTTTACTGTGGGTTTGCCTCGCACCCGAAAACAACATGATTCTATTTGGGTCATTATAGATCGGATGACAAAATCAGCCCACTTCATTCCCGTCAAGGTTTCTTTTTCGGTAGAAGACTATGCCAAGTTGTATATAAGAGAGATAGTGAAGTTGCATGGTGTTCCCTTATCCATTATTTCTGATCGGGATACTCAATTTACTTCACACTTTTGGAAGTCATTCGAAAAAGGTCTTGGCACTAAGGTTAAGCTTAGCGAAACTTTTCATCCCCAAGACGATGGGCAAGCGGAGCGTACCATTCAAATATTGGAAGATATGTTGAGGGCATATGTTATAGACTTCAAGGGTAATTGGGATGACCACTTGCCATTAATAGAATTTGCCTACAATAATAGCTACCACTCAAGTATCGGTATGGCTCCCTTTGAAGCATTGTATGGTAGGATATGTAGGTCTCCGATTGGTTGGTTTGAGGTAGGTGAAATTTCTCTAATTGGTCCCGAACTAGTTTATGAGGCCATTGAGAAAGTCCGACTCATTAGAGAGAGGTTGAGGACGGCCCAAAGTCGGTAAAAGTCTTATGCCAATGTTAGAAGAAGGGAGTTAGAATTTGAGGTTAATGATTGGGTCTGTCTAAAAATCTCACCAATGAAATGTGTGATGAGGTTTGGCAAAAAGGGAAAACTTAGTCCCCGGTATGTGGGCCCATACTAAATTTTGAAACGTATTGGGAGCCTATGAGTTACATTTTCCAAACGAGTTGGCTTCGGTGCATCCGGTGTTTCATGTCTCCATGCTTAAGAAGTGTATTGGAGATCCGGTATCCATTATCCCCTTAGAAGGGTTGGGGGTTGATGAGAGTCTTTCATATGAAGAGGTTCCGGTAGAGATCCTAGATCGGCAAGTCAAAATGTTGAGAAACAAGGAAATAGCTTCCGTGAAGGTTTTATGGAGAAATCACTTAGTTGAGGGTGCTACTTGGGAGGCCGAGGCCGATATGAAGTCCTGCTATCCTCATCTGTTTCCTTCTACTCCTACCCTAGATTGAGGTAAGTAGTTCCTCTTGAGTTTTCCTTGTTTTGGGAGTCATGTGTATTATATGAGTTTTTCCATGATTTCCTTATGTTATGCATGTTCTTGAGAAATTCATGTTTAGTAAGAAAATGAGTTTTTATGATTGATTTCCTCATGTTGTTGTGCATTTAGTATGAGTTTCCTAGATGCTTCATGAGATGAATTGTTGAACATACTTTAGTTATGCTTTTTGAAAATATATGGCATATAGGCTCCATGAATTTGTGTTGAGCATGCCTTTAGTTGGAGAAGGTAGTTCCTCTTATGAATATGTTAAATGTTGAGTTTCATGCATAATGGGTTGTTAGATGAAGTTCCTACTCCCTTGTGATGCATTGATTATGTTTGAGTTGGAGTTGAAGTTTCCTCCTTTGATTTGTGCATTATTTTGATATTGCATGTATGATGGGCTGCTAGTCTTGAGTCTTTAATTTCGTAAGGTGTCTAGATCATCATTCGAGGATGAATGTTCCCAAGGGGGAGATATTGTAACACCCTGAAAAGTAGTAGGCTAAACTAGAGCTTGACGTTAGGGTTAGAGTCTTGAATGTAACTCCCGTACCTTAAAATAAATGTTTTCGTGTTAGAACGTCAAGGTACGACCCCCCAAGGACCAACCATGGGTCCTTGAGGAGGACCCCTAGAAACTGCCTGGGCAGTGACCAACGGAGGCAATCCATACCTCGTGGGTCAGTGTCCCAGAAATACGCCACATACACCCACCCACAGATGACCAGCACGCCACGTGGGTCCACCTACGGACCGTGGTCATGGGGTCGTTGGTGAGGCCTGGAACTACTTTTTGGTAGTTAAGTTTAGGGGCACTTTGGGTTTTTTTGGTTTTAATTAATACTAAGTGACGTCGTTTTACTCCTATTTAGACTAACTATATAAGGATTTTAGACCCCTAAACTAAGTCATCCAAATCATTATTTCTGAAATCTCAAAAAAGAACTCATCCTCTCCAAAAATTCTCTCTCTAGAACTCAAGGAAGAAGAAGAAGAAGGAAGTTGGGGCCAAGGGTTTCAAAGAGCAAGGTTTTTATACTCAATTTACTGGGGATTCGTAGCTAAGGTATGGTAGTCCTTCATCCATGGATAGTCTTCATCCATGGAGTCCCTCCAAATTCAATTTCAAAACTACAAATTCCCCAAAAGTTAGGGTTTGACTTCAATCTCATGGATTCCTTTCAAATTCATTTATAATGATTGAATTATGTCTTATTATAGATAAATTGATGATTTTATATGGTTTTATGTTGAATTCCCCAAGAATCCATGAATTACCCTATTTTCCCAATTTGGATCTCAAAGTGTGGGTATTGATTGATGCAATGAGAATATTATAGAATTATGCATGTAGCAACTGAACTACTTGAATTAAGATTGTATCCATGTCTAATGTAGTGAATTCTAGATATGTTGATTGAATATGATCCTTGATCCCTGAAGGCAAGATATGAGAATTATGCATGATTATGAGGTTTATGTATATGTTTTAAGAACACTTTGAAAGGGAAGTGATTATGATTATGATCTTGTTGTGTGTTGTTGAAAGGACATTCTCACTTCCACACTTATGTATGAACATGATCTAATGTGAAAGGTTTTCTCACATGATGAAGATTCTAGGTTGAAAGGCTTGCTCACCTAATTGAATCTAATGTTGCATGTAGAAATGGACGGTGAAAGGTTATCCTCATGCATGATCTAATGAGCTATTCTAATGAAACAAGTTATGATTTAATAAGTACCCCGTGGGAATTATGCTTAGCACCGAGTGGATATCGATGTGAGATAGAAACTCTTCCGACAGAAAGGCCGAATTTCTAGAGGGAATCTCTTCCAACATAAAGGCCGGATTCCTAGAAGCGATCTCTTGAGATGGAAGCTCCTCCGTCAGAAAGGACGGGTTTCTAGTAACAATCTCCTTATCCCATAAACTATGTGCCCTCATAGGTCTTTAGCTAGTGGATCCACCTAAGCTAACAAACCATGGTTCTACCTTAGGCAAGTAGGACAACCCTTTTCGGTGTGGGTAACACCGGATTCCATGTTTAGCTCACATGGTCTATGTCAGTTAAGGCTTATTCCCCACAAGAACAAATATGAACAAGAACATGGATTATGAACTATGGTTACTCAAGAAGCTTTACTTAGCATGGTGGGATTTATGGAGTCTTATTCATGCATTGCACAAGTATGCTTTGAGGGTACTTATGGTATGTTTCTCTTATGTTATGATGATCTATATGTTGACTATGCTTATGACTTATGCTTTTACACAAATCTTCATGATGATCCTTAAACTTGGTAAAGTGCATATTTTCAACTAAAATGTCCCTTTTTGCATGACTTCAATATTTTTATGCATGACTATCATACTTAGTGCATTTTTATACTAACCCATGCTTTTCCTACATTTTTCACAAGTGTAGGGTCCGGTTCATAAGGCGGTCATCATTGTGGCTAAATCTTGGATTTTCTTATTCTCCTAGCTTGTTGGTGAGTCCTCATGATTCGAGAACGGATGTTACCTTTGTAGTTCCTTTCTTGTATTTCCTTTTTGGATTATTTTGTATGGGCTGTGACCCTATTTGATTCAAGTATTGTAATAGATGGCTATGTTGAGACAAGTCTAGACTTCTGCTTTCCTTTATGAAAATTTTGGACTTGAAATGTATTTTTATTCTTATTGTTCAATTGCTTATGTTATGATATGCTAAGTGGCTTGTATGGAGTCCTTCGAGGTTCTATACGCCATGTTACATCTAAGGGGTACCCCTGGGTAGTGACACAAACCCCCGACCTTCAATCTATTCAGTGACCGGCGTGAAGGAGCCTGAACTGGTGGTACCTGCTCTACTACATGTGTTGGAGGTGGAGGAGGGGTAGGAGGCACCGGGATCCGAGCTGGATCATGCATAGCCTTGGAGCGTAGCTCCACTCTCCTAGTCTGGGGAGTCTGATCGTCTTCCAGCTCAGAAGCAGAGACTGGTGAACTATCCCTCTAGTGGCCCTCACTTTCAGAGGTAGTGAGGTGGGTGGCATAGAAACCCTCACTGTCAGAGCTCTCCATCGCCGGTGTTTGCACTACGGGTGCCTTCCCATTTTCTTTTCCCCCAGTCGGAGGAAGTTTTGTTTGTGCATTCCAGGAGGGTGCAGCCCCCTCATTTAAAATAATGCCTCTAGCCCACTTTTGGGGCAGTTTATTTCTCCCAGATACTTTTGGTCTCGCCATTCCTGCAAAACAAAACCAAATACGTTTGATTTAATTTAAAAAATTTCAAAGTTATAAAACTATGCAGGAAAACTCGCGAGTGGTTCGGTGAGTCGCCGAACCCATTTGGTGAGTCAAGCTGGGTTCGCTGAATGTTCCCGGACAAGAATACTCAAAAATCAGCATAAGTCGGCGATGCCCAGGGCCTTTTGGCGGATCGCCGACACCATTCGGCGAACTAAAAGTAGCTCGCCGAATGTTACAGATCAATTTCGAAAAATAGGGGAGTAGAAGGGCGATCTAAAGGGTCATTCGGCGAGCTCTAGCATATCACCGAAAGTTACAGAATAAAATCCACAAATATGAAGGATAAAAAGGCTATCCAAGGGTCATTAGGAGAACCATCGAACCACTCGGTGAGCTCGACCCAGCTCGCTGAATAGTCCAACATGCCAGATTTGTGCCCTAACCTTCGAATTCTAACCCGCAACCCATGAAAACCAAATTAAGCACCTATTCTACCCAATTAAACTCAAACCCATACTACCTATGACCTCGGGGTACTCAGACTTCCCCCGTTTTGGCCAAAATCAACCAATTGGCATATTTTGCCCTTAAGAATGACATCACCTGCTCTATCATTGGGAAAAATCAGTCAATCGATGCAAATGGGGTTACTTAGACTTCACCCACACTAGACTCAACAATGTAATCAACACAACCCACAAATTTTATCATGCAATCACACGGGATTTCACAATTAAAGGCCAATTAACATAATTCGGGATCTTATAAACACAAACCAATAATAAACAATCCAATTAATCACTAATAATACGCAACCAACAAAATAGGACACCGATCATGCAATAAAATTTACCAAAATGTAAAGGTGGAGTTGGGATAACCAACCTCAAAAGTAGATATTTGATTGCTAGGCTAGCAAAGTACACCAAAGTTCCTCCCGAGCAATTGATCCAACACAAAATGCAAGAAATGCAAGTACATAAATGTGAAAATATGTGGTTGTGAAAGTGTAGAAGTCCAAAAGTATGAAACGGGGGAGATTTTAGAATTTAAAAACGGTTATGGCCTTTTGACTCTTTAGTTCGCGTGCAAGTTGGTGACGCTTACTTATTTCACCGACCCATTCGGCGATGCGCCGAATGGCTCTTTTGCTCTTTGAGTTTTACTGAACCACTAGCTAACTAGTTTGTCCAAACGGTGATCCAGTTCGGGCTCGCAGACCTTTTCGGTGAGTCACCGACTGGTACTTGGCTCGCCTAACTGCTCTTTTCCCCAAAATTTCAAATTTTTAACCTGCACATTCAACGTCTGTTATTCAAACAACAGTAATAAAAGCTTAAAAACTTAGGTTGCCTCCCAAGAAACACCTTATTTAACGTCGTGGCATGACGTGGATACGCTTTCAAGGTTCATTCTTTGGGTTAACCAAGGTATCACTTGGTAGACCCACTTTTGACTTGGGTTCAAATAAGATGATATCTGACCCATTTGCGTTTCCAACTATTTAATGGACACCGAGTGAGAAGTAACCGTCTGTTTTAGAGTTGAAACGTCATCTTTCATTTCTTTAAGCACCTTGTACGACCCTTCCACGTTATTGAGAATGCGTGCAAGCATATCTTCAGTGTTAAAATTTTCCGGGTCAGCCCTTTGCTCTTTTAACTTTTGACGCTCATGGGGAGGGACATATCTCTCTTTGTCACTGTCTCGCTCCCTCCTGTTTGTACCACGGTCACGCCACTCCCTATCACGATCTTTCCAACCTTCATCACATTCTCTATTCCAGCCTTGGTTTCCACCTGGCCTTGGATAATTTTGGCGGAATCCTCCTCCCTAATTTGCTAGAAAATGTACTTCTTCATTGTACATAGCTTCAAAATGTGCATCATCGATATTTTCTCCGCTCACTCCGAGAGCATTCACAGCCCTAGACCCTCTACCCATGACATGTTTTAATAAAAGATCCATTTGGGTCATCATTTTAGCCATGTTTTCATCTCGCTCTTGGTCTTTTTCTATCTGTTCCTTTGTCATCCTGAAAGTCAAAGGAGACATCTGATCCTCCCTAGTATACCAAGCTCGGTATATCTTCGTCATCCCATCAATGAGAGCTGACACTAACACAAAAGGTTGCTGCATAATTCCTCCTCAGACAAGTTGATTAGCCACACCTTTGTTCACCGAATCTAGACTCCAGCAGAAGTGTTGCAACAACACGTTGTTTGGAAGTCCGTGATTCGGACATTGGAGTAATAACTTCTGAAACCTCAGCCATGTTTCGTGGATTGGTTCACCATCTAGATGTTTAAAGCCCTGAATATTGTCTCTCAATGCCATCATCTTTGAAAGAGCGAAAAACCTTATGTAAAATTCCTCGGTAAGATCTTCCCAAGATGTAATCGAATCCCTCTGTAGATCAGCTAACCATTTGGTCGCTTCCCCCCATCAATGAAAAAGGTTACAACCAGAGCCGGACTGAATCTTGTGAGATGTTTTTAAATGAGAATGGGTCACACAAGTCCGCAAAGTTCCAGATATGGTCATAGGGATCCTCATGAGCTAACCCTCCGAATAATCCTTTCATTTGCAATAGTTGCAACATCGTGCTAGTCACGTGGAATACAACATTTCCCACGACCGGAGGTATACGTATAGCACATACACCACCCAATTGAGCTTCATTGACATCATTCAAATTGCCAATGTTATCTTGGTGTCCAAGTTGGCTACCGTTACTTCCGTTCACACTCATCTCGTCACATGTTCAAAAACAGCCAACAACAAACATAAAATAAAGTAAGTCGATTCAGCTAGGGAGTGCTTTCTTTTTAACTATTCTTACTAAGATAATTCTAAACACCACTCCCCGGCAGCAGCGCCATTTTTTATAACGCTTAACTACACTTCATCCAATACTAAGTATAGGCAATCACAATCTAGTATAAGCCCAACGAAGAGTTGAGGTCGATCCCATAGGGAGTGATACAATAAAGAATTCAATTACGAAGTGAAAGACATATTCTAATCAGTTGTAGGAATATAAATTATTGAAATTATTAGATTAAATTTAAGAGGTTGAAAACGAGTGTCTAATGGGAGGATAATGTTTGTCAATTAACAACTACAAATACAGAGGAGTAATCAAGTAGAGAAGGATACTTGGGGATGTGATCGATTAATTACCAATTTTGTTGTACGGGTAATTACTAATTACTAAAAGTCACTGGATCTTAGTGGGTAGACTAGGCGTTAAATGTAATAGTCATCTCTCGATCAACTATCACGAATCAAGTGAGTTCTCTCGAACCTCAACAAGCATCATACTATAAACAACCCAAAACCTCAATTTATCTACTCTCTCGAGCTAGATAGGTAGGATCAAATTTAGAATTCACTCTCTCGAGCTGAACCCACAACAACCCAATCGCTACAATCATCAATTAATAATCTTAATTCTAAAACCTCTTTCTCAAGCAAGCATGGAATACTAAACTAGAATTGCATTTGCAACTACAATTCATGAATTAAAACTCAATTACCAATTGAACCCACTTCAAAATAGAAATTAAATCAGTAATTACTAACACCCATAAGCTAATTGAGATAATTAATCACATAATCACACCCCTAAGAATGGGGGTTTTAGCCACACATTATAAAAAGTAGGAAAATATTACCAACTATATTCTCCATAAGCTAGGTAGCAAAATCCAATTCTTTACAATGCTCCAATTTAGCTTTCTATCAAAACCCAACTTGAAAATTTAATCAAAAACTCTAATAATGGTGTTTTGAATCAAAGGCTCAAAGTAAAAACTCTCAAAAACTCAGAACAGTTGATCAAAATTTTGGAACTCTCCTTCACACCTGCAATCTTTTAAAATTTCACATTTATACTCCTTCAAGTTTTCAGCTTATGGACCGATCGTCAAAGTTAGTCGAGCCTCGCCGACCAGGTCGGCGATGCACCAAGTTGCCCTCTCCGTCACCGTCTTGTCCTGTCTCTTCATAATTCAGACTCTTGAACTTTAGGTGATCAAAGTCGTTGTCGCCAATCTGTTCGGCGGTTCTCTGATAGTCCATTTCCCTCCCCAAGTTGGATTTTCCCTAGGGCTGGCACGCTGTAACATTTGGCGAGCTGAAGTACCACTCGCCGAGTCGTCGAGTAGCTTTGGCGATTGTCAGCTTTTTTCATCTTTTTTGCTCCTTTTTGCCCGGTAATGTCCTTGCCTTGCTCTTTTACCATCATTGCTGCAAATTAGTATTTAAATATCAGTTTAGAGCACAAAATAGGCATTGAGGACACTAATATTATAAAAAAACATGCCCTAAATGAGTCGAAATCCAGACTCATCAATGTGTATCGACTCCGTAGAGGACTTAGAATGTCAAGACTAGACCTTTAATTTGTGACTAGTAGTAATCAACTCCGTAGGGGATAATGAGAAGCATGATTGTACCTTTACTCAATGACAAGAAATGGCTACCAAAGGATCTCATGTCAACTATGATCAAAGAACCACCATGGAACGACGTCCACTCCAAAGTAATCAGTACAACATGACAAGGTTGACTCTATTCTAGTCCTATATCGCCCAGCAAGGTCCGAAATCTCAAATGTAGCATATGACGCCCTAGAAAGAGGGATAGTGGATAAAAGGTCCTTAAAGCCGAGTCAATGACTAAACTAAGGATCATTCTATCAGTCTCAAGTTTGTTACACCAGTCTACAAGGGGCTAAACCGTTCGAAAGAACGTTGGAGTAGAAATATGGACTAAGGGCTCCAAATATTGCATGTCTATGGAAAACACTCAAACATATAACAACAATAACATCAAATAAGGCTATCCACAAGGTAAGGATGATCAAATAACCCAACTAACATGCTTCTTATCTGAATTATATCGAATTAAGCCTAAAACCTGATTTCTAAGAAATTCAACATGGTCAACTAGGTACCCACTCCAAATTCACTCAAATCTACATGATTTCACATATTGAAGCTTTATCTAAGGAAAAGAAAGTCATAGCCTAGCTTAAGGTCGACCGCATGCACCCTAAATCTTATTTCCAGAGCTTATCCTTTTCGTATAACCTCTGAATACTTCCGTACTATCTAAAATAGAATCACAACATTTATATGGTTTTATAGATACTAAATGCACTTAAAATTAAGACAGACTAATTTTAGAGTCAATATGGGAATCGTGGGACCTGCACTAGAAATTCTGAAAATGACACTGTTAAAATGTCGTAAATAGTTCCCAAACTTGTGTTTCAAATTGGAACACCATGCGGGGTTCAGAACATCTAATCAAAAAACATGCAATAAATTCACCTTTAAAGAACAAATAACGAAGGAATGCAGTCCCAAGAATAGTGATATAAACTCCAAGGAAGCTTATCTGATGATACCTGATCACACACCCACATAGCCTCGACAATTATGGACAAACCGAGCTTTGAAACAGCCAAATGGAGCTAAAATAAGGGAGAAATCACAACTGGAACTTTGAAAATAGATGTTAATAGATGTCTGTCATTATTAAAAAAAAAAGACCCAAAACCTTCTTTGCAAACGCGGCTTGAGGGGCCCATGAATGCAAAGGATGTGATTTTTTCCATTCGTGAATGCAGCAAGGTCCATGCGAATGCAGAGGGTTAAGAACAAGGGTGGCCTTGTGATTGCGGAAGGGTTAAGACTCACCCTATTGTGAAGACGGTATGAGCCCCACGAATGCAGTCACCAGGTCAACTAGTCTCTGCAAACATGGCCCATTGCACATGAAAGAGAACACCAAATGTGGCTGGCAGCATCTGATGCATATCAACTTGTTTTGGCACACTCAAATTCTCTAATGGGGTACTCAGAATTCATTCGGAACCTTGTGCATGAAAACGAGATATGCTACGTTATCAAATTCGATATTCCAGACTCTACAGATTACTCAAAACTTCCATCTGAGGTCATCACAATAAAATGTGGTTCCCACACCCAAACTTCATTTTATGCCAATTTCAATTTGAGGCTCGGAATTTCCCTCGGAGCCTCGAGATCCGTATAAAGGGTCGTTCTAGACCAAGCTTAAAATTTTTGAGCTAATCATGCTAACAAACTTCTCATCTAGGTAGGTTTAAAAAGAATGTTGATTAAGGTCAAACTTAGGACAAAACATAAAAGCTAAAATGCCTAATCGCACAAACTCGCACCAAAAGCCTCAGACTCATGTTGACGATGTCACTAACCTATAATGACCCTTTTGGAGCTGGTGGAACCGTTAGAATTGACTTATTTGGTTGTACTCTAGAAATTTTGATCGAAATCAACTATTTAAGATTCAAAAGCTTCAAAACACAAAAATTTGCATAAAAATCAAATGAATGACTATGTGACCGAACTTAAATAACTTGGGATCTCTATTAGAACGCTCTTAATGAAAAACATAAGGCATTTACATAGAAATGACTGGGAGGATCATTGCACCAACAATCAAACTATCAGTCCTAGCAAGTCATAAATGACTTGGGTTCGCTACATGAAAGCTCTAAATGATTAAAAGATTGGAAAATAGAGGAAATGACCTTCCAGCTCATTACAGTGTTTGTCTCTATCGAGATATGTATGTCCTCAACAAATTTATTACTTTCAAATCGATAAAATAATAAGAACCACAAAAATCTAACCAAATCGAACAAAATCAACAATAATCAAATCAATGGTTACTTTTAAAAATGGTGAAAAAATTTCTAGATAAAATTTACCTCATATTATAAAAAAAATTCAACATAACTAGACTTAGTGTAACTGTAAAGATAATAATTAATTATAAAACTCTTATAAAATAGTTATATATACACAAAGATAGCGCAACTAAAAAATTATTCACAACTATTCAAGACTTTTAACAAGCAAATAATAAATTTCTAAAAAAATTATCAAGTTATAATTTGAATCAAATGTTCTTGAGAAATCTCAAATTTAAAGTCGTAAGACATCGACACGATACAAAGGACAATTGTAAATATCTGGGGTGTTAAATTTTTCTTTGAGGCTCCTTCTCTGTCTCTTTGCCCTTCTCGTTTCTTTTCCAATTCTTCTTGTGCTTGAAGCCCGAATATTTTGTACCTCTTGATTTTGCGACAAAGACATTAAAGCTACTTACGCAGCACCAAGATGTCTATTTTCAAATTCATCTAAAAAAACATGGCCAACACTTTTTAGTTTAGCTATCATGTTTGACATCATCCTAAGGTAATGTTTGATATTCTGATCATGACGCTTCTTGTAAGGGTGAAATTTGATAGTCAGTGTCGGAGACGTGTCAAAGATGTACACCCATATGTTCCTCGCAACTTTAACCACATGGCATTAGCAGTTGGAAATTCATAACACTAATGAATGAGGTCATCAATAACAGAGCTAATTATAATTCTATATGCATCAGAATCAGCCTTTTTCAAAGCATTATAATCTTCAAGATCTCTTCTATGTTGTACCCTCTTATGGTAGATTTAAGACATAATTGATATCTTTGAGAGCATTTTTTTTCTTCTAGTACATATCATATTTTACGATTTCAAATATCATAATTATCACCGTTCAATTTTCACATTTATATCAATAATGATACTTTTTGATGTCATGTATGTAATTAAGAGACAATTACTCAAGTTCATTTATCAATTAAGTATGTAACGTGCACATTTAAGCAAATCAATTCTCATAATATTTCATGGTTAGTGTAAAATCAAATGGATACGTCAGTCTCCAATCATCATCTGCTAACTAAATATTTAATCAAAATTAGAAATTAATTTCTTAATATGTATTACAATATATTGAAGACTATAATTACATGAATTTTCTTCAAGACTTACGATAATATTCTATTATGCAAATAAGGAGGAAAAATGCATATATACATATAATAGATACTCAAATGTAATCATAAGAGAATTTAAAAAACGGAAAGATACAAAACCCTAATCTATATTTATATGAGATCATGTTGGCCACCTAGCTTTTAGAGCTACTGTGAACCTCCACAATGGTTCATTAGGCTCTAAATCGTAATATGTATCAGCTAGTTTGATCTTCCAATAATGTGATAAGGAACTAGAAATTACGTTTAATCCATCCGAATCCTCAACATAAATAAAATTGTCAAAATTTCTTTAATTTTTATCCAAAACAGGTTGAGAAAACTTGGAATAGTGTCAAAACTATCCTTTCTTATCTTTTTAAACTTCTCAAGTAATCTTCTTCCTTCCCTTTTAATTACAAGCTCTTTTTTCTCTATTCATATTTTGCAGCATCCGAGATCATCTCTTGCAACACACCCTTCTACAATTTTTTATTGCTCGTCCTATAAAACAACTCCCGCTTGGTGCAATCTGAGCATGTCCTTGTTCATCCAAATCTGAAATGGAAACTAAAAATCAGAAAATGATTTATATCATTTAATGCGATAACGTATATCACAAGTTTATAGTAAAAGTACAAAAACTATCAAACAGTTAAAAGTTAAGGAGAAAAGAATTATTTCAAAAAATAACACATGGCTTTAAAAAAAAAGTTCAATTAATATCAAAGTCAAGAACACAAATAATATTTAATCACAAAATTTAGTTGAAATGGTTGCCATAGCCGTACCTTAAAAATATTTCTTTTCCATAAAAGAAATAATACTGCTAGAACTCTCTATGGTACATTTTCCTAATAAAAGGAAAAATATACTTTAATTCATTTATTTTAAAAAATAAAGGCAGTGCATTCCTATGATAAATCAGCAACAAAACACGTTTTCAAATAAAAATTTAATAACTTACATGTTATTTCATTAAAAAATAGTAAAATAAATAGTACTTGATCCTTTTAAAAAAAAAGAAAAAAAAGATGTACTTCTTGTCATGTTTCCAAAAATAAAATTAATACATAATGTTTCTATATAATTTAACAAAGAAACGGAAGATGAAAAGTAGTACACTTTTAGTTGTCCACTATACTATTTTGAAATGTTTAATAATACTTGTTTAGTTTATGAAATTAATGGACAATTTTAAACTTACTTTCTAATTTATTCTTATCATTAACTAGTTTCTGGACACGTGCATTGCACGTGTGTTCCATGTAATATTTTATAAATTCGTTAGGACGATTAAAATTCAATGAAAACATGCGTATAATGAATACTAAAATGCAACAATCTTAAATAAATGTTATGATAATAAATATTTTTTTATAGAAAATAAAATTAAAGAAGACTAATAGAGAAAAATATAAAAAATAAACTTAGAAGAAATAAATAGCATACACATCTTTCTTAAGACTTTAATCACAACAATATACAAAATAGAAAAAGAAATACAAAATCAGTACATAATTTTCCAAGTTTTTGTCGACATCTTCTCTCATATCCAATCAAAATTCAAAAGTCTTCCTCATCGAGTCAAACTAAAGTGGTATATAATTAGACTAAGGTAGATATATCATATACTTTAGATATTGATGACTTCACCACTTTAACTATAAAATGAAAAGGATAATTTTGGATGTGAGTTTCATGAAACAAAAAAAGATGAATTTATATAAATAAAAATAGAGGAATACCAAAAGACATCTTAAAGTTTTAAATTAAATATTTGAAGGTAATGAATATGAAAAAGATGAAAGTTATGGATATTAAGCATGTCAATTGAATAGGTAATTAGATATAAGTTATGAAGAAAAATATTTAAATTAAAAAATTGTAGATAATAAAAGGAAGTGCAACTAATATTGAAGTGAAACTCCACTAAAAGTGGAATTTCAAAGGACCAAAATAGATAAAAGAGAACAACTTTAAGAATATTAAATACATGCAATGAACCTCCATTAAAATCTGAAAGAGTAAACAATCCTCCTTTAAACTCATGAACTCTCCATTTACTCAATTTAGTAATTGATTAACACTAATATTTAAACATGTAATGTAATTAACTAAATATTTATAGTATTTTAATTTAGTGTAGGGGTAAAATGATATTTCAACTTTCAACTTTTTTTATTCTCACTTTAGTAATCTATGCTGATATGATTATAGTCATTTTTTTCCTATTAAATTTTTCAAGCATTATATTTATTATATTCAGAAGGTGATATAGTAAAATTATCATTGTATTTATAGTTTATTAAAGGGTGTGTCAAGTTAGGAAACAACTATTGTTGGACAGAGCGAGTAACAAATATTCAAACCGAGTGATAATAAAAAATAAAAGAAAAAAAGTTGAGTCTCTTTTTCAGCATTCTTCACAATAGTTATTTTTTTTGGTTAAAAGGTGGGACATTCCATTTATTAATTAAAATTGTACTAAAAACCAGGTCAAAAATAGACCTAGTCAAAACATTCCTACCAGCTACTGAAAAAAGAAAACTAAAAATGAAAAACAAAAACTAAAAAAATCAAACAGGACAGCTGCAGGTGAAATCGGAATCCACCATCGCCTTCTTCATCAGATCTCTTCCAACAGAGCACAATACTCGACTCGTTCAACAACGAATTAATCCACAACTGTGTAGAGGTCAGCTTAGGAAACAAAGTCTGAGTTTTGGGGGTATTTTACATCGGGCGTTGTAAATCTCACCAACGCCATGAAATCGTTCCCACCGGAGACTTCTCCAACTCAAATATTTCCAGGTCTAAGCTTCTTAACAATTGTGTATTTTGATTTTTCTTTTTTCAATACATGTCATACCATTTTAGTTCAAAACAACCTTCCTTCTTCATCCTTGACAGATTGAGCTCAGCAAGGAACTAATACCACTGCCTAAGGATTTAGAAAGAGAGCTACATTGAACGAAACCAGGTACACTGCTTGCCTTCTCTATTTATGTCACGTATTATCACTGAAATCAATAAACTGCTATCAGATCCTTTACATCTTGATGACTTGTGGATATGTAAATGTATCTGCCAAATGAACTACTTGATTTCTTCTATCCTCCCTCAATTCAAAAATTCCCATTTTTGAAATGTTTGATTCAGAGGTTTGGTATCTGATTCTTATCGATGTTTAATAATGTCTTTGCATCGTTGGGTAATTCTTGAAAAGTATTCAAAGATATTCCCTTAGTACCTGCAAAAGAAAAAATTATATTAGCTAAAAAATTTGCCACTTTAATGCCCTCCCTCAACGTGTGTTCAATGGCCACCTCCATCCCTTTCATGAGCACTTGAATTCTTCTAATGTCCAATGCAAATTCCCAAGGGGTATCCCAAGAACAATCAACCATATTCTTAACAGCTTGAGAATCAGTTTCCAATATTAAAGGGAATAAGTTGTTCACCCTGCAGTATTCTATACCCATTCTCATAGCCACCACCTCTGTCACCAAGTTATTAGCTATGCCAATCCTTTTTCCTTCAGCATAAGTGAGATCTTCCTATTAATACTAGCACTAGTGGGACTGGCTACCGGAGAAAGGGACACGATCCCCCTTTCATTTCTTATGCAGAAAGCACTTGAACTTGGACCAGGAATACCTTTAGAGGCTCCATCAGAATTACTTTTATATTCTCCCCTTCTAGGAATCTTCCAATACACAACTTTACACTCAATTCTAGGAGTATAATATGTTAGGAACCTTATCCATTCCAACCAACTATCAGGTATGTTGTGTATCCATGGAGAAAGGGACTTGGCCAGACAACATAAATTCCTAATTATCTCCCTTATCATATTTGATCACTATCAACACTCATTTTATTCGTCTTCTTCAAATATTTTTCTTATGGAAGGCAAATCCACACAGATATCACTCTCTTCTTTCTACCTAGGAAAATTTGTAAGAAAAAACTTAGATTTGTGTTCTACTCCACCAAAATTATGGAGGAATCAGAGGCAATATTCGTATTTTTAATCGGATCTATTGTGCAATGATAGCGCGTCTACTTTTATATCAGAAGTTTGTGAGTTAGATTCTCATTGAATATATATATATATACACATTCGGTCCTCTTTTCTTTCTAACAAGTGAGTACAAATGTTTTTCATTTGAGTTCTAGAAATTTCACTGATTCTATATTAAAAGTAAAAATGGATAGTCTCAAAAACATATAAGAAATATTTTATTTCCAGAATAAATATTCGAAAATAGAGAAATTAATCATGGTTCTTAAATGAATGTGAGAAATTCGATGTAAAATCAGTGGTATGTATACCTTAAACTTACAAAAAAAGTTGTTGAATTACCCCAAATTGGCTGTCTTTCAAGGAAATGGAGTAAAATGTCATAAATTAAGGGGTTGTTTGGTAGGCCGCATTAAAATAAATAGTCTATGTATTATGTATGATATTATTTAGTACCATGTTCGGAGGGAATTTGGGCCTATGTATAACTAATCCATGGATTAGTTATACCTCCTACATGGTATTATAGCATGTATTACTAATACCTCTAAATGAAAGGTATTAGTAAGGGAAAAGGAAGAAATTCACCCTTAAACTTGACTCGAAAAGTCAGTTACACGCTTAAACTATAATGACGATCTATTACACACCTTTACTATTTAAAAATAATTTTTTTAACCCCCTAAAACTGACGTGGCAAAAAATAAAAAAAATAAAAAAGCGCGTTTAACAGTAAATAAAATAAAAAAATAAATTAAAATCTTCTTTTTACTATCACTCTACCCCCACCCTCAACCCCCACCCCCACCCAACGCCTCTTCTTCTTCTTTTTCTTCACAGACAACCATCTTCTTCTTCTTCTTTATTTTTTTCATCATTTTTTTATACCCAATTTCTATCCACCTTACTATACCTCCACCAAAATCCTCTCCCCCCCCCCCTCATATCCTATTTTAATGCTTATTTGATTTCACCATTTTCATTATATTTGATTTTTCTCTTCGGTTTTATTGGTGTTTGATAAAATTGATTATTAAGTTTAAAAAATAAAATATAATGATGGATTTGTTGGCGTGGGGTGATAAAGAAGCGGGAATTGAAGGTGGTGGAGAAGAAAAAATTGATATTGACAATGGTGGCAGTGATATTTGGTGGTGGGTTTGTACCTTTTGATGGTGATGATGTAATTTTGGTGATGAGTTTGTTTATGGGTGTCAGATTTTGTTGTGGATATTTCTAATTTCTTTGGGGATAATGGTGATAGTATGATTTCGATGGTGGATTTGATTGTAGGTGGTGAAATTTATGGTGACTATTTTGATTTTTAATGGTGAAATATATAGATTTGATAGTAATATGGCGGCAATGGTAGTGGTTTCATGGTGGTGTTCATTGAAGAAGAAACAATTGAATGATATGGAGAATTTTAGTCAAAATTTGACATGACATCTAATGTGGCAGTGACATAACATTGATGTGGCACAAGTGTGATACACCTCCCATTGTGAAAGTGGTGTTGCACGTCTCAGGGGGTAAAAAAATTCACTATTTAGTAGCAGAGGTGTGTAATAGGTCACCATATTAGTTTAAGCCTGTAACTGACTTTTCGAGACAAGTTCAAGGGTGAATTTATGCCTTTTTCCTATTAGTAATACATATGATATAATACCATCGGATAAGTCTATGTAAAGACAAAAATATCCCTCAAATTATTTTAATTATTTTATGTTTTATATTTGTACTAGTAAATTTATTTAAATAAATTACCTTACAAATTATTTAAAGAGAGTTGTTTGTTACTAAATAAATGCAATACAGATTAATACAATATTTGAAATAAGAGTTCAAATGTTACCTCGTCATGTCAAGAAGAAAATAAAACCGCTACAAATCTATTTATTTTGAGCAACTTTCACATATAGCAACATAAAAATCATATTTGTATGTTATAGCTATAGTTTGCATAATTGTACTGCATAAATTTTTTTATGTTTGCTATGGAGCTTTTGATTTGTATAATTCGCTACAAACATTCAATTTTATACAACTTGTTCAGTTTTGTATAAATTCATTTATACATTGTAATTTGTATAATAAGATCTGTATTTATATAACTATAAGTGTATAGTACGAAAATATATGTATTTATATTTGTATTTGTATATACACTTTTCTTTCACTTTATACAAACACAAATGCATTTTATACATTTTATACCGAAATGTATAAAATGGCTAATTGTATACCGAAAATGGCTAATTGTATACCGAATCAGATGGCACAAAAGGGGATGTTTGCTGCGAATTACAATTAAAATAAACTATGGCTATAGCATTTAATTTGAATTAATAGTTTGCTATTTCATACAATTTTATTTTTAAGAGTAAGAAAATATTATATTCTTCTACAAAGTTAAACTGGAGCAAACGAACAAAAACTTGAAGGGACAATTTGAACCAAGAACAAAAAAATCACCAACCAGAAATCCAAAAAATATCTTAAACTTCATCCATTTTTGCTTTTCAAAAAGAACTTTTGAAAAACCCCCCTCCAAAACCCTAAAACTATTGTTCCTTTTATAGACGAACCTAAACAAATGGAAGGAGGAGATTAAATCATGAAATTTTTTAATGATCCTCGGGGTTATTTGCTTGCTTCTGTGTCATATTAATATTTTTCTCCTTCCTATAGCGTATCAAAACATCTTCAAAACAGAGAGAATTTGGGAACTTTTCTGTATTGTTCAAAATTGTTAATCAATTTGTACATTACAATGTATTTATACTTCTATCAGAAAATAACTGCTCCTTAACTTACCTTTCATCAAACATGCTAACTAATTAATGAAAAGAATCTTCTAGAAGGAATTATTATCTAGCTACTAACTTCATGACAGTTGTACACAACATAACTACTTTGACAGCTCAGCTCACTAACTTCAGCTTTCTTCCTCTATATGTTCAATACCCCCCTTCAAGCTAGGTGGTATGAAGATGTTCTTCATCCCTAGCTTGGACACCAAATGAAAATGTTGCAGCTTACTCAAACCTTTAGCAAGTATATATGAAGGTTTCTCAGTAGAAGACAAATGCAAAGTATGAACCAAACCACTTTGTATTTTCTCCCTAATGAAATGACAATCTATGTCAATGTGTTTTGTTATCTCATGGAACACATGATTTGCTGCTATTTGTAGAGCAGCCTTGCTGTCACAGTGAAGCTTCATTGGCAGCTCTATCTCCATACCTAATTCTTTGAACAATACAATTAACCAAACAACCTCAGCCACTGTGGATGCCAAACTTCTATACTCAGCTTCTGCTGAACTCCTAGAGACTGTAGGTTGTTTTTTGATTTCCAAGAAATCAATGAATCACCAAACATAACCAGGTATCCAGTGATGGATTTTCTGGTATTGATGCAGGACCCCTAAGTCACTGCATGTTAAATGTTTGTAGGAAGGGGATGGAGCTAAAGTATCTCACCACAAAAAGGTACACAGTCCATGAAGACCTAAATGGTCCGTGAAAAGAAAGGTAGACTAACCGTAAAATATGGGCAAAAATTTTGAGCCCAAGTTCACGGGAGGGTTTATGATCCGTTCACTTTTTGAAGAGCCATTTATTCTCTCATGAATGACCAGGTAAGTTTTCTGAATTTCCCTAAACATGAGACCGCAAGTGGCTATAGGAGTCGTACAACTCTTCACGAGTGTTTGTATGGTCCATTAAAGTTGAGTTGGTCAACTTAAAGTAACCCGACCTAGTCCGGCCCAAAACCCTAGTTTTCTATAAAAAGGCTACCAAGCCACAAAGGAACATTTTTTCTTTTTCCTTTGGAACATATAACGTCTCCTAGTAAACAAAGAGTCATTCTCATTCCCCCACATCGATGAATTTTGTCAAGCGCATAGTTCAAAGCATCATTCATCATCAATAGTTCATCCTTAATCTAATTTTCACATTATTTGAAGTAAGTATTCTAATTTTATTGATTATAACTTGATATTGTGGGGTTAGGGTTTGGGAATTAGTGATAATTGATGGGTTGTGTTGTATAATCATTTTCTTGTGAGTATATTAAATGGGTGTAGTTAAAATTGTTGTTTCCATATGTTTTAAGTGAATTGATGGGCGGGTTTCGAAAGAAGTATGAAATTGTGTTTAAGTGTAAGATCACAATGAGTTTTACGGTGTTTAAATATCACCACAAACCGTTATAGCTCTCGTGAACCACACCTAGAGACCATCCCCTGATGCACCATTAACGGAGGCTTATATGGACTGTGAACCCTTTCACGAACCGTATAGCCTCTCGTGTAAGAAAATTTTGAAAAGAACAAAAAGATTTTCTATTTTCCTTGTAGACTAAGTGGCCTTTCCCAATGATAGATTGAGTGATTACATTCTTAAGGGAAAGTTTCAACATTGTATAAATACAAAAGGGAAGTCTGAGTATTTGTTAGTGTCGTCATTAAATTATATCTGAGTTCTAACTCATACTCTTGTAGGTACAATGGAAAAACAAGGCGTCAAATAGACCATTTTCACCTCTCCCCTCCTTGTTCTCAGGAAGCAGCTTTAGACAAAGAAGCCTTGGGATCGGGCTCAGATAATGAAGCCTCTAGTGGCTTGGTGGTTCATTGCAAGACCAACATAGAACCACATTCACTTAGAGTGGATAGGTCCCAGACAGCTCACCACTCCTTCCCAATTTGAAGAGGAGGGAGAGGGCTTAGGAGTCTAAATCTGTTCAGAGATGAATCCAATGCCTCTCGAGATAATGAAGCTGAGACTATGGCTAATGAGGACAAGGGTGATAAGGAAGAATACATCATAAATAATGGCAATGAGGGTAGCCATGACATAATTGAGAGGTTTGTTCACGAAAGAGAAACAGAACCAACTGTCCGACATAATTTCGTTGTTGTTATTAAAGCCACATGGGCATTCCCGGGCTCTAGGGATATCTTTGACCCCGATATATAAAAGAAGTCTAGCGGCAAGGGCAAGAAGCCAATTGTGCCTAAAAGCAGAATCATTGACAGTAACATATTAGCTATTCCGGAGATCCACGACTTATTCAAGGGACATAAATTTGAATGGATGACCAGAAAACATGGCCACTATGGGAGGAATTTAACATGATAATTCTATGCCTCATTTTCTACCACTTTGTTGAACTCTGTGACCTCTAAATCATCAAAGAAGAAAAAGAAAGAAGCAGTGATGCAACTGCGCCATTGAATTAGGTGCTAGTTCATGGATTAAATGTGGATATCTTCGAGATGACTATAAATAGGTTCTTGCATGGTCCAAATTTTACAACACCCACTGAGGTGGGGTTATACGAGCATCGGCACCATATGGTAACAAGTGAGTTCGAGATGAATGATCCCGCGGTGCGAGAGGGTATAATGAGATTGATTGGTGGTCTTATTGCTACTGAGGGTGAATCAGGACCTTGGGTGACCAACCCGAGGCTGCACATCACAAAGGCCTCATTGACTTTTGCAGCTAAATTCTGGTGGGCTGTCTTTGATGCGTAGTTGAGGCTGACAGCAAATGAAAATACCATCTCTCCCTCACATGCATCTCTTGTAGCCTGTATTATGGCCCGATATGTATTGAATGTGGGCCACCTGATTGCCACAGAAATGAGGGAACGTGCCTTGAATGAAAAAGTAGGTCTTCCCTTTCTTTGTCTGATAAGGAGATTGTACGACAATGCTAGGTGCCGGATAGCATGTTAGTAAATCGTCGAGCCGATGCTACCCAATATAGAGCTGCAACTTTAATCAAAGATCTGGTGAATCCATAGTATAGGAAAAGTATAGATTAATTAGCACCATTGTCCATTGTGTCAAATCTAACGGTCGAGTCTGTACCAGTTAAGAGAGTAGCTGGAGACACTACAGATGGGACACCTCAACAAACCGAAGGGTTAGGCCTACAACAACAACTATCTCTTCGACCACATGTACAGTTCTCACGGTTCTCGTGGCATTTCTTAAAAAACTAGTGGTAGAGCAGATACATACTAGAATGATACTAAATTAGGTAGTCAAAAAACTACTGCAAGTGGTCCAGGGTCAAGTCCAAGTTGTTCAACATTGATTGTGTGATGAGCTCCGGAGGGAGAATGTTGTACTAAGAGGTTGCATCTATGGTCCGGAGATACATCTCATGGGCCGGATAGATGCCTTGAGTTCTATTGATGCTGATTCCCTATGGGCTCAATTAGATATGATGCAAGCCAATATTGCAAAACAGACCAACAAACTAGTAGAGGTGCTTCCAACTATGAAAACAGACTCACTGATTGTTCTGTTCAGCATGTCCCCATAAATGGGAACATTGAGTGACATTTGGGGTGATCTCTCTAGGCCAGAGTCAGAAAAAAAGAAGGGTAAGAAAAGAGACCATTACTGTACCATCCTCGATGAGTCTCCTCAAGCTAAAGCCAAAAGACTTCGGAAAGCTGCAAAAGCCTTTAGGAAAGCTGCACGAGAATAAGATGGACAAGAGCAGCAGAGACTTGATGAATTGAGGATTGGAGCCTTCGGTAGTGACATTTCTATCACCACGACTAGTGGAACTGTTTAGAGCCATGAACCAGAGACAGATCCTTCACTAAAGAATGCACCAACTGTGGTTGGTGCCAACCACTCCGACTATCGATGCGTAGAGCATCGCATGTACGACCCATCTTCAGAACCCTTTATTTTTTACATAAAGAGCAGAGTACTTTTTGTTGGGGAGGGGATAGATGGGCAACCTTCCATTAGTTTGTTTTAGTGTGTTGGTTGGCTTGTTTGTTTTTATTTTTATGTGTATAGTAGTACTGCGAAAGTTGTCAAAGTATGTGCAACAGAAAATAGTTTTTGTGTTAATATGTTAAATGCAACAAGTGATTTGATATTTGGCTGTTTAGAATTTTTGTACAATATTTCATGTACCTGCGTGTTGATCATTGCAGGCTAGAACATGATTTTGTTTCATGAATGCTAGAGAGTGGAAGCATGTGCCATAAGTGTGTGAGTTTTTATTTGAAGTCTGACTCATTATGTACAATCTAGAACTTGCCTAGCTAGTCTTGTCAACTTTGTTAGATAACTAGATAGGAAAGAATCGTAGGTCTTTTTTGTTATATAGCCCACAATGGCCTAACACATCTACCAAATGAAATCATGAACCCTGTTTGAGCCTTAAAGTTGAAATTTTTTTTCACCCCCATTCGATGTCGTATCCTTGGTTCTCCGAAGGCATGATGCCACAACTCAAGCCAAAAGTGTTTCACTATCGTGTCCTTGGTTTTTTTGATGGCACGAAACTTCAACACATGAAAAAGATGGTTTAAGTAAATTGTGGATATATATATATTTAAAAAAGAAGAAAAACCAGTATTGTGGGAATCGGGATGCACAAAAAGTTTAAAAAGGGAGATGCTAGAAAGAAGAAAAGGACACAAAATGCCTAAAGAAGAGTTGTGTGCCAGAAAGTAACTTTGGGAGACCAAGGTAATCTAGTCACTCACATTCCCAAATACTCCATTACCTAGCACGAGCCAACATTACTAGCCAATAAAGTCCTATAGTGATCTTATTTCAGTTGTTTGATAGTTAAGGTATAGAAAATAAGGGACTTCTTTAAAGTGAGGGAACTATGTATGCATTTTCTAGTCATTAAGTTAACTAAAAGATAGTTTCTTGCAAAAGCATGCTCGACTCTGTCTAATGAGATGTCGTCCATCGATTCTTACATGTTAGCTAAATAATTTTGGGTTGGATTTTTGCGAAAGTAGCTGATGCATACCTTTGATAATTCTCTATGTACTTCAGCATCGGTTATTGGTATATTTTATCGCTTGAGGAAAAGCTATTGTTCTGAGTTGACGGTGTTGATGTGCCATGAACTTATGGCAGATTCGACGTCCAAAACAAAGGATTATTGCAACTCACCAATCATGTTTTTGTTGATATGATGTTTCTTTGGTGTAAATTTGTAGGAAAAGAGGTTTTGAAAGTAGTTGAAAGAGAGAGCTTGAAATGAAGGTGAAGTAGCTGATGACAGTTTGTTATACGAACTGTGGACCTTTGTACGGACAGTGAAACTAGTCGTGAACATAGCCTGAGGGAGGAAAAAGCCAAGTGCAACTAAACGAGACAGTGTACAGCCCGTGGTGACCTCTACGATAAAGCCAAGAATTCGTGAAGTGTAAGGCCAAAATCAAGTTGAAGTTCGAATTTGAAGGGTAGTTGAACGAGACTTTATACAAGCCGTGGAGACTTATGCAACCCGTATTGAGGCTTGTGGGAAGCTGAGGCATAATATGAAGAAATTTTTCTAAAGGAAGGATTAGAGATGGCTTAGACGGAAAGTGAAAACTTTAATAGGCCATGTACTCTCCTGTGAATGACCTCGACCGGAACACTCTCCAACTTCTACATGATCCATCTTTAAGACTATAAATAGTTACTTAGGGTTTTATTTTGGATTATTCACATTTTAAGAGACAAGTTTTCATCGACAAAGACGATAGCTTTCTTGCTTTTTGCTTATCTTTAGATGATTGAACAACGTTTTGATCTCAAGTTGAATTCTTAATCAAAACTAAGTAAACTTTATTATTGTATGTTTTTCATCTTTGATTCTTCGTAAATGATTCACTACTATTTTGTTGAGAATATGAATAGCTAAGCACCTCAACTAGGGATGTGGAAACCATGACTAGGTAGCAACATTATGATCGACCATGAATGAATGTCAATGGATGTTTTGCATGCTTCGTTTCTATTTTTCTATTGATTTCTTTTTGACGAATGCACGTGATAAAATCTACCTCTATTCATCACTTTCTCAAAAGCGAAGGATATGATTAGGAAAATATAGATATAACTGAACTCCACAATCTATAAACTCGTTATGAAGATTTGAGCCCGAGAGGTGATGAGTGATATTCACCTAATAGGGTTGAAAAGCGCTTACATATTCTTTACATGTAAATAATTCATACTTTGCATTGAACAACTGTTATTTGTGTTAAATCTAAGTTCTACTGTGATCATCATGGGGAACACAATCATTGTCTCTTCTAATTGATAATCAAAACCTTGAAATTTTTCCCTCTTACTGTTACTATTGAATTCTAGTTACTATTGGTTACTTGAACATCAAAACAAACCCAATATTTACTTTACACAATTTTCATTCCCTGGAAATATAAACCACAACTAATGATATGAACAAATAGACATATGTTGTTCTGCATTCCCTTTGGAATCGACCTCAATTCTTTTTGGGTTCTATAATTGACTTCAACCATTTTATACCTCTTAAGGGAAGTGTAAGTTTGGACGTATCAAATTTTGGCGCCGCTATGGGAAATTCGGTTTAGAAATATTCTACTAGTAGTTAATTTAGGTTGTAGTTGTATTTCCTAATTTTACTTCTTATTTCTTATATGTGTCTTCCACAGGAACCCGATCGAGTAGTGCATGTCAAATACTAGAAGTAAGGGAGAACCTTTGATTCCTTACGATCCTGAACATGCACAATCTCTTAGGAGAATGGTGAATGCTCAAGAACTTGAGGCTAGGAGATAGAGACTAAGACACGATGTTGAGGGCCAGACAAGAGGTGCCAACAACAACATAAACAACCCAAATAGGGTAGAAGTTGAGGATGATGAAGAATAGGAGTTGGCCCCTCAACAACAACCGTTAGCCCGAAAAGGAATAGGTCAGCAACAAATGAACTTAGATGTTGACGAGGATGACCCAAACATGGATGGGGCTAGAGCAACTTGAGCTATAGTGCTGCTCTACCACAATTTTATCTAGGAGTGAAATTTACCATTACCAGCACGATGATTCAGTTATTGAACATGAATGGGTTATTTAAAGGAACAGCTGGTGAGGACGTTACTCAATTTGATAAACTTCGTGGGAACTTGTAAGTTAGTTGAGATTCTATGGTTCAGCCAAACAACAATGCGGTTGAGGTTATTTACACTATCACTTACTGGAGAAGCAACGAATAGGCTGAAGGAGTTACCTCATGACTCGGTTACTAACCAGGAAGAGTTGAAAGAAAGTTTCTTGGAAAGATTTTTTCCAGAAGCAAAAGAGCTGCAATTGAAAGATGAGATAGGTGCCCAAGAGAAGTTACCAAGAGAAGCATCGCATCACACAAAGTGGAGGTTTAGGCAGAAGATTAAGTGATCCCTGAATCACAGCATCATAGACATGTTCTTGAAGAAAGTAATTATAGGTCACTAAACTTTGTGACCAAGATAGTGATCAACACAATATGTGGAGGGTCTTTCATGAGAAAGACTTCCTGGAAGCTGTAGCAATTATGGATGAAGTCTTAAGGAATAACAGGGCATGGCACACCAGGGACTTGTACATTGGTGACCTTGGCTTACATTAATTGTCAGCCGAATAGTGAAAGAGAAAAGAAGAGCGTGACCAGGACATGGCTTACACAAAAAGACAGATAGATCTGCTAACCAAACACCTTCTAGCTGGGGGTGCTAAAAATGTAAATTTAGTTGGAGCCGTAGGTCGACATGATGATTATAAGCCTACCTTTGATAAAGAGGCCAAGTAAATGAAAAACCAGAGGGGTGTCCAGAATTATAACTCAGAACACTAATATTATAATTCTGGGAATCAAGGTTAGAACTTCCAAAGAGATAACTATGCTGACAGATCTAGAACTCAAGAACCAGGTAACTAGAACACTACAAACAACTATAAGAATGATGGAAGTGGTTTCTACATTCCCCCAAGAAATAAAGATAGATTCAGTAATGGGTATGGGAACTCCAAGATGGAGGACATGTTAGCAAGAGTACTACAAAGTGTTGAATCTTTAGCAAGAGTACTACAAAGTGTTGAATCTACAAACTCGGGTATGAAAGATCTAAAAAATGATTTCTCTAATATGAGTCAGCTAGTAGACTCACACTCTACCTCCATTAGGCAGTTAGAGCAGCAATTGGGACATGTGTCTACATCACTAAATAAGCGAATGAATGGTGCTCTACCTAGTGATACCATTTAAATCCAAAGAAAGATGGTCACTGCATGGCCATTACAACTAGGAGTGGAAAAGCACTTTCATGACCTATACCTGCAAGTATTGAGCATGAAAGAGATGTTCCATCTGATGAGGACAATTTGGGTGGAAATAATGTTTTTGAGAAAATACCAGTTGACGTAATGGAACCTGAAGAAGTGGAAGTTAGTCTTGAAGAAGTGGAAAGGACCACGGATGCAGATGAGTCAACCGGAGGAGTGTCAGAGCTTGTTCATGAAATACCCAGGCCACCACCACCATTTCCATACAGGCTGAGAAAGAAGGCTGAAGAATGTTAATTTGTGAAATTCTTATCAATGCTTCATCAACTTTCCGTTAACATTCAGCTAGTAGAAGCTTTGGAACAAATTCTAGGATACACCAAGTGATTTCATTACAAAGAAGAGGTTGCTGAATTTTGAAGCGAAAGGAAAATTTACACCATTATAGCGCTATTGCTACAAGGTCACTTATTAAGAAGAAAGAAGACCCTGGAGCTTCACCATCCCATACACAATTGGGTTGCTAAATTTTTCCTAAGGCATTGTGTGACTTGGGAGCCTGTATTAACCTAATGCCGCTGACTATTTATAAGTAGTTGCGTTTTACGGATCCCATGCTAACATCCATACAATTATTGATAGCAGACATGTCAGTTAAATGACCTTTGGGAATTCGTTGTGATGTGCTAGTAAAAGTTGAAAGTTTCATTTTTTTTGGCCAATTTTGTTATTCTAGATTGTGAGGTAGATTTGAAAGTCCCCATAATTTTGGGGAGGCCATTTTTGGCCTTAGGTAGAGCAGTTTTTGACATAGAGAGTGGAGGGTTGAGGTTTAGGCTGAATGATGAAGAAGTGAAGTTCAATGTTTCCAATCAATGAAACAGTTGTGTGGTGTCAGTTATTAATGTAGCAGAAGAAGAGGTTACAGAAGCGCCTATTGATGAAAGTTTGGCAGTTGAGACTTTAACTGGTGTTATTATGAACTCTGATGAGGATTTCAGAAGTGATTTTGTATTGACTACAAATGCTTTTCCGAGAATGGGTTCATATTGATATGTACCTAAGAAGCTTGATCTGGACTTGAGAAACTGGCCAAATCCTCCAGCCAAGCCATCCATTGATGAGTCACATGTACTTGAGTTGAAACAATTGCCTGGTCATTTGAGGTATGTATCTTTGGGTGAAAATAACACTTTAATTTATGGCTACAAATTTGAATGATGAGCAAGTGTAATCACTTATGAATGTACTAAAGAGATTAAAATGGAAAATTGGTGGGACCATTGCTGATATCATTGGCATACCCCCTGATATTTTTACACATAAAATTTAGTTGGAGGAGGACTACAGTCCTAATATAGAACATCAAAGGATATTAAACCCACCTATGCAAGAGGTGGTGAAGAAGCAGCTCATCAAATGGTTGGATGCAGGTGTGGTGTATCCCATTTCAGATAGTCATTCGGTCATCCTAGTGCAATGTGTCCCCAAAAAAAGTTTAAAGACAGTGGTAGCAAATGCTAAAAATGAGTTGATCCCAATAAGGCTAGTCATAGGTTAGCGAGTTTGCACGGACTACAGAAAGTTGAACAAGTGGACCTTGAAAGACCATTTTCCAATGCCTTTCATGGACCAGATGTTAGACAGGTTAGCAGGAATAGGATGGTATTTCTTCTTGGATGGTACTCTAGTTACAATCAAAAGATCAGGATAAAACTACCTTTACTTGTCCGTATGGTATCTTCGCGTTCAAACACATGCCATTTGGATTGTGTAATGCTCTTACTACCTTTTAAAGATGTATGATATCAATCTTGTCGGACATGTTATAGGATACATTGGAGGTATTTATGGATGAATTCGTTGTGGTAGTTGATATTGTTTATGATTGTTTGTTAAATCTTAGACGGGCACAACAGAGATGCGAAGAGGCTAACCTGGTTCTTTACTTGGAAAAATGTCCTTTCATGGTGAAAGAAGGTATAGTGTTAGGCCATAAGATTTTGGAGAAAGGTTTGGAGGTGGACAAGGGAATGATTGAAGTCATTGAGAAGCTGCCCCTACCTATCTCTGTGAAAGGAATCCACAGTTTCTTGGGACACACAGATTTGTATCAGAGGTTTATCAAGAAATTCTCCAATATTTCATATCCTTTGTATAAACTATTGGAGAAGGATATAAAGTTCACATTTGATGATGCATGTATGAAAGCGTTTGAATGCCTAAGGGAGAATCTCATTTCATCTCTAGTTATTATTGCCCCATATTGGTTTGAACCATTTGAGATAATGTGTGATGCTAGAAAGTTGGCTTTGGGAGTTGTGCTAGGGAAAAAGTGAAACAAAATCTTCCATCCTATTTATTATGCTAGTTAGTCAGTAAATAGAGCTCAGCAAAACTGCATAGTCACAAAACAAGAATTGTTGGATGTGGTTTATTCTTTTGAGAAATTTTGAGCATACTTGTTGGGTATCAAGGTGGTTATGCACACAAACCATGCTGCTTTGAGGTACTTAATGCCAAGGAAAGATACAAATCCAAGGTTCTCAGGTAAGTGTTGTTGCTACAAGAGTTTGACTCTGAAGTCAAAGACATGAAAGGTTGCGATAATCAAGTGGCAAATCACTTATCTAGATTACAGGCAAAGAAACAAGTTGGTGTTGAACAGGAAATTGATGAATCATTTCCACATGAGCAGGTATTGGCCGCTAATGTTGATCTTATTCCTTTGTATGCTGAATTTGCTAATTATTTCGTTAGTGAGGTGATGCAAGAAGACTTGATGTACCAGCAAAAGGAAAATTTCTTGCATGATGTGAATAGGTATTTCTGGGATGAGCCTTACTTATTCAGAGTGTGCTGACAATTTGATCAGGTGTTGTGTGCCCAAAGTAGAAATGTTAAGAATCTTGGAATCTTGTCACTCTTCTCCTATTTAGGGACATCATGGTACTGCTCGTACGACTCAGAAAATACTTCAATGTGGGTATTACTGGCCCACAATTCATAAATATGCTCACGACCTGGTGAAGTGTTATGATAAGCAACAACAAGGGCTATATCAAGGCGTCATGAACTACAAATAAATTCGATTCTGGAAGTGTAACCCTTTCACTTTTGGGGTATTGATTTCATGGGACCCTTTATTAGTTCCTATGGGCATAAATATATCTTAGTGGAACTCGACAATGTGTCAAAATGGGTGGAAGTAGCATCATTTCCAAATAATGAAGCAAAGAGTGTTTCAGGGTTTTTGAAAAAGAACATTTTCTCTAGGATTAGAACTCCAAGAGCAATTATCAGTGATAGGGGATCCCACTTTTGCAATGAGATTTTTAAGACCCTATTGGCCGAATATGGGGTGAAGAAACATAAGATAGCCACACCTTGTCACCCGCGACGAGTGGATAAGCTGAAGTGTCCAACAGAGAGGTAAAAGAGATTTTGGCAATGTATGTAAATGCAAATAGAACTGACTAGACACGGAAACTTGATGATGCACTCTGGGCTTACCGAACAGCTTTCAAGACACTAAATAGGTATGTCACCATACTAGGTGGTGTTTGGAAAGTCATGTCATCTAACGATTGAGCTAGAGCACAAAGTGCTATGGGCTCTAAAGAAACTCAACTTGAGTTGGAAAGATGCGACAAACATGAGGCTGGATGAAATTAATGAGTTGGATGAGTTCCCACTACGAGCATATGAGAGGTATGCATTGTATAAGGATATAATGAAGGTATATCATGACCGCCATATTGAAAAGAGAGAATTCAGCCCTGGATACTTGGTGTTGCTATTTAATTCAAAACTTAGGTCCTTCCCAGGGAAATTGAAGTCCAAATGGTCAGGACCATTCCCAGTGTCAAGAGTGTTCCCGAATGGTGTAGTTGAGTTTGAAGCACCAGATGGGATGAAATTCAAAGTGAATGGACAGCGAGTAAAGTTGTACATGGGGCTCCAAAAAAAGTAAAAATATTTGAGAAAATCGAGCTTGATTAATTTTTAGTAATCAAGTAACCTACATCATGTAGCGACGTTAAATTGTGTGCTACTGGGGAGGCAACCCCAGATGTAATTGTAATTAATATCTAATTGTTGTTTATTTTTCTAAGTTATAGAGTCTCTACGTGTTAAATGGTTGCATGAAGGTTATGAAGCTGAAGTATCTTACCACGAAAAGGTACATAATCCGTGACGACCTAAACGGTTCGTGAAAAGAAAGTTAGACTAACCGTATTGGCCAATATTTTGGGCACAAGTTCATTGGAGGGTTTCTGTTCTCTTTACTTTTTGATTAGTAGTTTATGCTCTCGTGAACGATTAGGTAAGTTTTCTAAATTTTCCTAAGTATAAGACCATGAGTGGCTATACGAGCCGTAAAACTCTTCATGAGTTTTTGTTCAGTTTGTTAAAGTTGAGTCGGACAACTTAAAGTAACCCGACCCGGTCCGGCCCAAAACTCTAGTATTCTATAAAAAGGCTTCCAAGCCATAAAGGTACTGTTCTTTCTTTTGAAAATATAACGTCTTCTAGTAAAGAAAGAGTCATTCTCATTCTCCCACATTGAAGATATTCATTTAACGCATAGTTCAAAGCATCATTCATCATCAACAGTTCATGCTTCATCTTATTTTCAAGTTATTTGAAGTATGTATTTGAATTTTGTTGATTATAACTTGAAATTGTAGGGTTAGGGTTTAGGAATTGGTGAAAATTGATGGGTTGTGTAGTAGAATTGTTTGCTAGCGAGTATATTGAATTGGTGTAGTCAATATTTTTGTTTCCGTTTGTTTTAAGTCGAATTGATGGGCTGGTGTAACACCCAGTATCCAAAAAAGGCGTACTGCAGCTTTTCAGGTACTGCAGCAACCGAACCACGCCGGCCACACACGGCCCGTGGAGTGGACCACTGACTGTAGGTGTGGTCCGTGGTTGGCTTGCCCAAGGTGAACCTGAGGGTCCTGACCCACGACCTGACCAACAGACCGTTTGTCACACCACGGTCTGTGGTCCAGGGTTCGTAGGTTGAGGTCCCCAAAAATGAGTTTCTGACCACGAACCACAGGTCACCAGGACGGGCCGTGGGTCAGACCACGGTCCGTCGACTGGGTCTGTAGGTGGTCACATGGAGGGTTATTTTAGGGGCAACTAGGTCTTTTCCGGTTTTAATTAAATCAAAGTGGTATCGTTTTACCTAAGTCTAGGACACGTATATAAGCATTTTAAACCCCCCAAACCCCCCATTCAAGTCATTCTTTCAAATCCCAAAAGAAAATCCTCTCAAATATTCTCTCTCTAGAAGTTGGAAGAAGAAGGAAGAAATTGGAGCTAGGTCAAGATCAAGTCTCCCAATCTTAAACCTTTTGAGGGTATTGTAATCAAGGTATGATGGCTTTTCATCCATGGAGTCCCCTAGAATTTCCCCAATTTGATGAAGAATTCCTCAATTTTAGTTAGGGTTCTTCCAATGTTGTGGGTTATGATGAATGTTGATCCAATTTAGTGGATAATGATTGTTTATGATTGAATTTATAGTAGATCATGCTTTTAGGATGAATTTATATATACCCATGCCTATTACATGATTCTACCCTAGAATTGATATAGTTAGGTTGATGCCATGAAAGGAAACTTTATGGGTTTAGGTGTATCCTTATAGGATTGATGAATTATGATTAGAATAGCTTAAGAATAAAGATTAATTGATGATCATGAAATCTAGAGCTTTGATAGGAAAGCTTATGTTATGAATTTTTGGTAATTGATGTTATTGTTGTGGAAGGGATACTTCCCATATGAGTTGCTAATTATGAATGAATGAATGTGAAAGGATTTCTCACATGAATGATTCTAGGTTGAAGGGATTTCTCATCTAAAATGAATCTAGACTAAAAGACTATGTAATTGGTGAGGCTAGAGGCGACTACCCTTGACCTCCGCATGAAAGAATATGAGGTGATCCCATACTCCTTAGAATTGAACAAGAGGTGAGTCCCCACGTTCTTACTATGATGAATGGACATGGATGCGAGTATCCATGATCCTTATGAAATAATGTGGAGGCGATTACCCACATTATATGATAAATGGTGTGGAGGTGAGTACTCGCATCATATGATGAGATTGTAGAGGCGAGTACCCGTGATCTAAAAGTAAGTAAGGCAAGAGGCGAATACCCATTAGCCTTTGTAAGTTAGGCGAGGAAGGGAACCCCCGTGTTTTAAAAGTAAGTATGAATGGTGTAGATAATGTTGTGAAGAATGTTTATCTTGGATTGTTGCTTGATATGTCTTCCATGAGGTAAGTTGACTAGAGGCGGATGACCCAAGTCTTGACTAAGGATGAGTAAGGTTACTTGAGAAGTATTCCTTTCTTATTATGATGATGATTTATGTGCATTGATTATGCTTATGGTTTGTATTGACTAACCATGATGTTTATGTTGTTTATGCTAGCTATCATATTTAGTACTTGATTGTACTAACACATACTTTTGCCTAAATTATTATCAAATGTAGGGTCCGGCGATATCGACACTCATTTTCATGTCTAGGATCATAGTAGCTCAAGGAAGTGAAGATTTGGTGAGCCCTCATTGGATTCGAGGATGTGATCACCACTTTATTTTATGTCTTGGACTATTGTATGGGTTGTGTCCCAAGACTTTGTTCATGTTGTTTAGATGGTTTGAGACCATGGTATTAGACTTCCTCTCATTTTATAAAAGACTTCGATTTTATTAAAATGTTTTAAATTTCCGCTCATTTCTATTACTTTATGTTATGATATGCTAAGTGGCGTGTATGAGGCCTCTCGAGGTCTTTTACGCCTTGTTACGTGTAGGGGGTACCCCTGGGTCCTGACAGCTGGTCTCAAAAGAAGTGTGAAATATTGTTTAAGTGTAAGATCACGATGGGTTTAATGGTTCGTAAACATCACCACGTACAGTTGTACCTACCGTGTACCACACCTAGACAACATCCCCTGAATAACCATTAACTGAGGCTTGTACGGACCGGTGAATCATTGCAAGACCAATATAGAACCACATTCACCGAGAGCAACTAGGTTCTGTACAGCCCACCCAATCAAACATACTGAAGCCACTTCTTCCTAGTCTGAAGAGGAGGGAGAGGGCTCGAGGAGTGAAAATGAGTCCAGAGATGAATCCAATGCCTCTGGAGAAAATGAAGCTGAGAATGGGTATAATTAGGAAGGGCGTGATGAGGAAGAGGATAGCGCAAACAACAACAATGAGTGTAGCCATGACATAGTTGAGAGGTTTGTTCACAAAAGAGAAGCACACCTAACTTTATGGATTCATCTGGTTGGAGTTATTAAAGCAACATGGGCAGTCCCTGACTCTACGGATATCTTCCACTCTAGTATATCGAAGAAGTCTACCGGCATGGGCAAGAGACAAGTTGTGCCTGAGAGTAGAATCATTGATAATAACCTGTTACCGATTCCGGAGATCCATGACTTATTCAAGAGACATAAATTTGAATGGATGATCAGAAAGTCGGACCACTATAGGAGGAATTTAACACGATAGTTCTATGCCTCATATGCTACCACCTTATTGAACTCAATGACCTCTAAATCTTCAAAAAAGAAAAAAAAGAAGGAGTGATGAAAATGAAACCACTGAATCAGGTTCAAGTTCGTGAAGTAAATGTGGATATCTCAGAGACGACTATAAATAGGTTGTTGCAACTTCTATATTTTACAACACCCACTGAGGTGGGGTTATACGAGCATCGACACCATATGGTAATAGGTGAGTTTGAGATAAATGATCCTGAGCTTCAAGAGGGCATAATGAGATTGATTTTTGGTTTTATTGCTACTGAGGGTGAATAAACACCATGGGTGACCAACCCGAGGCTACACATCACAAAGGCCTCATTGACTTTTGAGGCAAAATTCTGGTGGGCTGCGGTTGATGCGTAAGTGAGTCGGATATTAACTGACAACACCATCTCTCCCTCACAGGCATCTCTATAGCCTGTATTATAGAGCGATTTGCATTGAATGTGGGCCACCTGATTGCCACAGAAATGAGTGTGTTGGTTATTTTAGGCTTATTAGTGATTCAGCATCAAGTTGTGGAATAGGAACTGGAGTGGGTTTGTGAAGAGTCTAGAGGTGGATCTATGCTATGGTTTGGACCAATATTGAGTTGGAAAAGGAATTTGGGGTCTTTGGAATTTGTTGTCTATGGTTTGAGCATGTATACCTTATTATAACTCCGGTTTTGAGGCCTTAGTTTTCAAATAATCCAATCGAGTTTAAGTCTCAACTTGTACCCTGTAGTCTGGGTTAAAGTCCCAGGCTGGTACCTTTTATTCTCACTTTAAGTCTCTCACTCACCTTACGGTCACAATTTAAATCCCTTGCTCAACTTTAGTCTCAGTTTATGTTCGGGTACACCCCTTAGGTCAGCTTC
>JAJONR010002374.1:0-64241 GCA_029582245.1 Solanum etuberosum | reverse complement strand
TTGGTCCGGTTGATTGAGTGATGCAAGCAATAGACATGATCTTAGGCAAAAAATTTGAAGAGTGAGCCTATTTGACAACATACCTCTTTGTGGCCAACTTTGTGAGATATGTGAACCTTGCTTGGCATCTTTTGAGCCTAACATTTTCTTTGAAGAAACTTGAACAATTGTAACCTCTTTTTGTGTGGTGAGGTTTCCTTGAACATTGTGCTTGATGACACCTAGTATTTTCCCCGTTGGTCCGGTTGATTGAGTGATGCAAGCAATAGACATGATCTTAGGCAAAAAATTTGAAGAGTGAGCCTATTTGACAACATACCTCTTTGTGGCCAACTTTGTGAGATGTGTGAACCTTGCTTGGCACCTTTTGGGCCTAACATTTTCTTGGAAGAAACTTAAACAATTGTAACCTCTTTTTAACCCTTCATGAAGAATGATTTGTTTGAATAGCCAACTTAGGCCAAAAGCCTAAGTTAGGAGTGTGGTGAAAAAAGAAGGAGAATCAAGAAGTGTGAAATATTCCCCCGAGTTGGATTGTTTGGAAAAATAATGGAACCCCTCCATATAAAAAAAGAGAAGAAATGAGAAAAATAAATGAAAAAGAAGAAGGAAAAGAAAAGGACTGAAAAAGAGAAAAAGTTGTGAAATAAAGTTGTGAAAATAACAAAAGAAATGGGGTATTCGGTGATTCATGTCTAGTTGAATAATGGGGTAGAATATGATCATGACTTAATGAGAAAGAGAAGGAGAAAATGATTTTCAAGCCATACTTCATGAAGGTAGAAGCCACTAAGCCTAAATTGTCATACCTTTACACTCAGCCTCATTACAAGCCTTAAAAAGACTATTTTGATCTTGAATGAGCTAAAACGAACGTTGATTGGAAAATAAGGGCAAGCCTATGGGTGAAGTCATTCATGTGTTCATCTTTGTGAGTGTGAGAGTTGTTTGTGATTCCGAAATCTTAACTTGATGAGAAATTTTGTGTGAATGTGGAATCATCTTTGTTGTGAGGGCATTTGAAAACCTTTGTTGAGCTTGAACTTGCATTTGAGGTAAGCATTGTGAGCTTGAGTACAATTCATGATGGTGAGTCACAATTTGAAACTTTGAGTGCACAATTGATCATTGTATGAGTAGTTTGAACCTTGTTGTGTGCATTTGTGTTGAGTCTTATGCAACACTGTTTTTAGACATCCTTGTTGAACTGATTGATCTTGAGTTTTACTTGAGGATAAACAAAAGTTTAAGTTGGGGTGTTGATGAGTTCGAGATTTCGGCTCATTTGGGCTTTGTTTTGATAGCATAAGTGTCCTCAAATGCCTAAATTATGCTCTAAACTAATGTTAAAGTGTTGATTTGCAGCATTATAGGCTAAGGAGCAAGGCAAGGACACTACCGGACAAAAAAGAACTAACAAGCTGAAGAAGTGAAGGAAAAGTGATCCTGGTGATCGCCAAGACCACTCGGCGTACCGCCGAGTGGCTCTTTAGCTCGCCCAAAGTTCCAGTGTGCCAACCCTCGTGAAAAACCAAGTTGGTGACTGACATGGGCAATCGGCGAATCGCCAATCAGTTCCGCGACAACAAAGTGGATCGCCCAAAGTTACAGGACCTGAGATGCTGAAGACCAATGCAAAATGGCGATGGAAGAGAGCAAAAGGCGGATCGTCGAACCATTCGGCGAGGCTCGACTTATACCACCGAGTGGACTTTCAGGCCAAAACACAGGCAACTATAAATTGGATTTTTAAAAGAATTTTGAGGAGTTCCCAGAGAGTTCTGATTCCCAAGTTTAGAGTTAGACTTTTCTTTGAAGTTTTTTTTGTAATTTTCTGGATTTCTAAGAAAAATTATGAGAATTCAGAATTGGGTTTTTGAATTTGACGATTTTAGAACATTGCAAAAGCTTGAAGACTATACCCAGCTGATGGCCAATCGAGTTGGTATTGGTTTTTATCTTTTTATAATGTTTAGCTAAAGCCCCAATTCTTGGGGTGTGATCATATGATTATGGGTTGAATTAGCGTATGGGTATTGTTATTTACAGATTTTAATGCTTAATTGAAGTGGGCTTGATTGTTAGCTGTGTTAAAATCTATGAATTGTAGTTGCAAATGTAATTCTAGTGTAGAGTTCTGGGCTTGCTTGAGAGAGAAGTTTTAGAACCAATTAATGATAGTAGTTATTGGATTTATTTGGGTTTAGCTCGAAAGAGTAAATCCTAAATCCAATTATACTCATCTAGCTTGAGAGTGTGGGTGAATTAAGATGTGGGTTGTTCTCATTTGCGAAGCTTGTTGATGTTCAAAAGAAATCACTTGAATCGGGGTAGTTGTTAGAGAGAAAACTATCTTACTTATAGCCTAGCCTACACATTGATATTTAGTTGTTTATTAGTAATTTTCAATTACCTGTACAGTGAAATTTACCCATAATCGATCACATCCCGAAAATTCCTCTCTATATTGTTATTTCCTCTGTTTTGCTTGAGTTGTAGCTGATACTTGAAATTCTAAACCCCCATCTGACATTCGTTGTTACCCCCTTTAGAATTACTTGCATGTTTTCGATAAATTTTATTCTTATAACCGAATAGACCACATTTATACTTCATAACTGAATTTAGACACGTACCGCTCCCTGTGGGTTCGACCCCAACTCTTTGTTGAGTTTTATATTGAATTAACGACCGTTTACACCTAGAACCGGATGAGGTGTACTTGAAACGTTTATCATCGGATCACCAACACATTTCTTCAACATAGAGATATGGAAAACTGGATGCACTGATGCCAACTCATTTGGTAAATCTAGCTCATAAGGAACCTTACCAACACGTCGCAAAATCTGATATGGGGCTACATATCAGGGACTAAGCTTCCTTTTCATACCAAACCTCATTACACCCTTCATGGGTGAGATTTTCAAGTAAACCTAATCATGAACATCAAACTCAAGATCTCTTCTTCTTATATCGACATATGACTTTTGCCAACTTTGAGTCGTTTAAAATCTTTCTCTAATAAGTCAAACTTTCTCTATGGCCTAATGTACTAACTCGGGACCTATTAGGGTAACTTCACCCACTTCAAACCATCCTATAGGAGATCTATACCTCCTACCATATAATGCCTCAAATGGAGCCATGTCAACACCGGAGCGGAAGTAAGTCTATCCTTCAACTCTTGGAAACTCTTCTCACACGCTTCGGACCATATGAACTTAGCCTTCTTTTGAGTCAAACTCGTCAAAGGAGAGGCAATTGAAGAGTATCCCTCAACAAACCTTCTATTGTAACCGGCCAAGCCCAAGAATTTCTAATATACAAAGGGGTTAAAGGTCTAGGCCAACTCTTGACCACATCCGTCTTCTTAGGATCTACCTCAATACCCTTACTTGAAACAATATGGCCAAGAAAAGCTACGGACCTTAACCAAAACTCACACTTGCTAAACTTCACAAAAAGTTGCTGGTCCTTAAGAATTTGCAACACGTTCTACAAATGATCAATATGCTCATTCTCACTTCTCGAATAAATCAATATATCATCAATGAACACAATCACAAACATGTCAAGGTATTGTCTAAACACCCTATTCATCAAATCCATAAATGCCTTCGGAGCATTAGTCAACCCAAATGAAATTACCAAAAACTCATAATGACCATACCGAGTTCGAAAAGCCGTCTTCGGAATGTCATCTTCTTTCACCCTCAATTGGTGATAACCCGACCTAAGGTCAATCTTAGACAAATAACTTGCTCCTTGAAGTTGATCAAAAATAAATCATCTATCCTTGGGAGATTATACTTATTCTTAATGGTCACCTTGTTCAACTGACGATAGTCAATACACATACGAAGAGAACCATCTTTCTTTCTAACAAACAAAACAGGTGCACTCCATAGAGAGATACTCGGTCGGATAAAACCCTTATCCAACAAATCTTTCAATTGTTCTTTCAACTCCTTAAGTTCTGTCGGGGCCATACGGTAAGGAGGAATAAAAATAGGTTGCGTATCTGGGAGAAGGTCAATACCGAAGTCTATTTCCCTCTCAAGAGGAATATCGGGTAAATCATCTGGGAATACGTCCGAAAACTCATTCACAACGGGGACCGACCCGAGAGTAGGGGTTTCAGAATCTACATACCTCACCCTAACTAGATGGTAAATGCAACCCTTAGAAATCATCTTTCTAGCTTTAAGACAAAAAACAAACTGACCCTTAGGCATAGAATTTCCCTATTTCTACTCTAGGACAGGCTTATTTGGGAACTGACACTTGACTACACGAGTTCTACATACAATATAAGCATAACATGAGTGCAACCAATCCATACCAAGGATAATGTCAAAGTCTAGCATAACAAGCTCTACCATGTCAACAAGAGAAACTCTATGGGACAAGGAAATGGGACACTTTCTATAGACCCTCATAGCCACAGTAGAATCACCAACAAGAGTAGAGACAGAAAAAGGATCTAACAACACATCCGGAAGAACATCAAAACTCCTAGGCACATATGGAGTCACAAACGACAAGGTAGCACCGGGATCAAGTAAAGCATAAACATCAAGTTGAAAAACTTTCAACATACCGGTAACCACATCGGGCGAACCCTCTTGTCACCACGAGTCTAAAGTGCATAGAATCGGTTTTGCTTAGGAGAATTAGGACCCGAACCACTAGGAGGAGCTTGCTTGCCCTCTCTTCCTTTAGACATAAGCATCGGGCAATCCCTAATTTTATGACCACTCTTACCACAAGTGAAACAACCATCTGTGCCGGCTAGGCACTTGTCCTCGTGCTTCTTTCCACACCTTGTACAACTAGACATGGAAATTGTAGATCCACTACCATTCCCTCCTTGAGGATTAGGGTTAGACACCCTATCTTTGATGAACTTAGGAGGAGCATTGGAGGAACCTTAACCCGAAAACTTTTGTCGAAATCTTGGACGACCATGTCCATCTGACCTTGCATGAGAGAAAAATTACCATCACCAGGTTTAGCCCTCTTTGCCTCCCTAGACTTTTCCTTAAGTTTCTCCTCCGCAATCTGTTGTGCATGAACCATGAGATGAGAGATGTCCATTTCATTAATGAGCATGGTGGTACGACACTCTTTAACCACCATTTCGGACACACCTGAAATGAACTTACTCGACAACCATTGTTGGAGCATGCTTAGACAATTGTGTAAACTTTAGAGCATATTCCCTCACACTCATACTTCCTTGGTGAAGGTTGATAAACTCAAGCACCTTTGTTTCTCTCATCTCAAGGGGATTGAACCTATTAAGAAAAGCAGTCTTAAACTTCTCCCAATCAAGAGGACCCACATTTTCCGGTCTCCATTTTTTCCATTGGTTGAACCAAGTTTGAGCAACACCTTTTAGTTGGTAAGCGGCCAACTCCGCCTTTTCCACCGGCATCACTCCCATGATCATCAAGATCTTATAGGCCTCATCAATGAACTCTTAAGAATTTTCCTCAACCTTAGAACCATAAAACTCCAGAGGATTCATCCTAGTGAAGTCCCTCGCTTTAGATGCCACCGTACCCACATTTGGATTCACGAGAACCACAACCTCCCTATTGGATTGGGCCCTCATGGCTTGAGACAACACTTGAAAGGCAGCCCTAAACTCTGCATTAGTCATTTTCTCGACCAAAGGATCGATCGAAACTTGAGGAGCTTGGGGAGGAGCTTCTTGTTCCGCATTCTCACTCATATTCCTTCCAGCATAAGCTCTTCGAGTAGCCATATCCTGTAGAGCATCGGATAAGGATTTGGAGAGAGACCTTATAGAGTTAAACTCTATCACACGACTTTAGAGTAATGAAAAAAATGGAGTTTCCTAATAATCTTTTAGCCTCTCATGCATAAATGTGGCGCGCTTCACACTCATGAACAAGACTCTACTCGACGTGGCTTATGAGACATTCTAGGACAATTCTAAACCTTATGCTCTGATACCAAGTTTGTCACGACCCAGGGATACCCCCTAGACGTAACATGGTGTATAGGACCCCGAGAGACCCCATACAAGCCACTTAGCATTCATAACATAATAAATAGAACAATAAGAGTAAAACGACATTTTAAGTTCAATAGTTTTATAAAAGAAAAGCGGAAGTCTAATACGCTTGTCTCAATAGACATCTAGTACAATAGAATGAAATTGGGCCTAGCCCATACATCATGTCAAAAAATGAAATACAAGAAGTAAACTGAAATAATGAGAATCCATCTTCGAAGCATGACGACTCACAAAAGCTCGAGAAACCTCGAAATCAACCACAAGCCACGAAACTGAGAAACCTGACTGTCGGACCCTACATATGGGCAAATGTAGGCAAGAGTATGCGTTAGTACAAAACAATGTACCAAGTATGATAGCTATGCATAAAAAATTTAAATCATGCTAAAAGAGGACATTTCATTTCATGACATGCAATTGACCAAGCTAAAACATGATATAAAAGGGTTAGAACATAAGTCATAAAACATGTTCAATGCAAGCTAACATCATTAAAACCTTTGAACACATATGAGATATTTCTTGAAGTAACCTTAGTTCATTATTAATGTGGGAAGTATCCTTAACCGACATAGAGACCATGTGAGCTATAACATGATCTCCCGGTGTCTCCCACACCGAAAAGGGTTGTCCTACATGCCAAGGTAAGGACCATGAACTTCTAGCTTAGGTAGATCCACTAGCTAATGTATATCTAGACAATCATCCTATGGAGGCACATAGGTAAGGGATAAGGAGATTGCTTCTATAAGTCCGACCTCTACTAAAGGGAGAGCTTCCATCTCAATATCCTCTCGGTGCTAAGCATAAATCCCATGGAATAGTCATTTCTTACTTGTTTTTATTATCCATGAAGCGCATGTCATCTTGCCAATCCAAGCTAAGTCATAATCCATGGAAAGATATCATACAATAACTAATCCAAGCTAAGTCATAATCCATGGAAAGGTATCATACAGTAACCAATCCAAGCTAAGTCATTAGGATAACTCTTAATCTTTGATTCAATTAGGTGAGAAGACCTTTCAACCTTATAACCCTTTTATTTTGTGAGAAAACTTTTCACATCATGCTTTTATGTGTTTATGAGAACAATCCTTTCAACAACATCATCATTGATACTTTATTCTTAAAGCATCCTTAAAATATTTACATAGATTTCGAAAGAACATGCATAATTCCATAATTTACCTTTCAAGGTTCAAAACCTACTTTCAATCATCAACATTCAGAAAATATGGGTTAGATATGAATTGCATCATAAATTTATGTCACTATATCAATACATGCTTGATTTCATAAAACTCTTTCTTTATAATCAAAATCCCACATCATATGATCATAACTTGAAAATATGGGGATTACATGGGTTCATGGGGAAATCATTATAAAATCATAGTGTTTCATCAATTCATGCATAAGAGATCTTAATTCAATCATTTAAATCAATAATGAAAAGAACCCATCACAATTAAAGAATACCCTAACTCAATTGGGGATTTCTAACTTTGAAATAGAGGAATTTGGGAACTCCATGAATGGAAGGAATCCATGGATGAAAACTATCATACCTTGTAGACAATTGCTAATCTTAGATGGAGGAATTGAGACTTGACTTGAAACCCTAGGTTAATCCTTCTTCTTCAAGATTTCTAGAGAGAGAAATATTAGAGAGTTCTTATTTTTGGTGAATTCGAACAGAATGGGGTGAATGAACTAATTTGGGGGTTAAAATCACTTATATAAGGGTCTTAGTGAAGGGTAAAACGACATAGTATAGAGATAAAATAATTAGAAAAAGACACAACTGCCCCTAAACTTAACTGCCGAACCTCGACCCACGACCACCTGTCGACGGACCGTGGACTGACCGACGGTCCGTCCTGCACGGCCGTCGATGGTGGTCAGAAAGTGATTATAGGCGCTTTAACCACGGGCCCTCAACCATGGACCGTGGTCTGACCAATGGTCTGTTGGTCAGGCCGTGGTCCTGGGTCTTCAGGGTCTGTTTTGGAGAGGCCATCCACAGACCACACCTATGATCCATGGTCCCATCCACGGGCCGTGGGTGGCCCTCGTGGGTTGGCACCTACACCTAATTAAAAGTGCTATTTACCCTCTTCCGGATCCGGGGTGTTACAATATCTCCCCCTTGGGATCATTCGTACTTGAATGAGATTCAAGCTAGTACGAAAAGAGTAGAAGAGGAACTAACAACCAAACCATTAATACAATGCATATAACTAAGGAGGAACTATCGACTCCAAGCTAACACGTAATAAAAAAATCATTAGAGGGGTGGAACTAAATCTAGCAGCCCATCATGCATGCAATACACATATCTGAGGAGGAAACATCAACCCCAAGCTAACGGCATGTTCACATCATCACATCAAGTAGTCAACATACAATTCATACTCATATGCACATAAACATGTAAGAGTTAATTAAATAAACTCATTTTCTCAAAACTTGAACTTTTCATAAAGCATGCATAGTAAGGAAACACATAAAACACATGACTCCAAAACAAGGAACAAACGATGAGAACTCATTACCTCAAGCTAGAGTAGGAGTAGAAGGAAAGAGATAAGGATATCGGGACATCATATCGGCCTCGGCCTCCCAAGTAGCACCCTCAACTAACTGATTTCTCCACAACACTTTCACAGAAGTTACTTTTTTATTTCTCAACTTCTTGACTTGCCGGTCTAAAATCTCAACTGGAACTTCCTCATAAGAAATATTCTCCTTAACTCCCAACCCTTCTAATGGAAATATGGATTTCGGATCACCAACACATTTCTTCAACATAGAGACATGTAAAACTGGACGCACTGATGCCAACTCATTTGGCAAATTGAGCTCATAAGCAACCTTACCAACACGTCTCAACATTTGATATGAGCCTACATATCAGGGACTAAGCTTCCCTTTCTTACCAAAGCTCATTACACCCTTCATGGGTGAAATTTTCAAGTAAACTCAATCATGAACATCAAACTCAAGATCTCTTCTTATTACATCGACATATGACTTTTGCTGACTTTGAGCCGTTTTCAACCTTTCTCTAATAAGTCAAACTTTCCCTATGGCCTCATGCACCAACTCGGGACCTATTAAGGTGACTTCACCCACCTCAAACCATCCTATAGGAGATCTACACCTCTTACCATATAATACCTCAAATGGAGCCATATCGATACTCGAGTTATAGCTATTGTTATAAACAAACTCAATCAATGGAAAATGGTCATCCCAATGACCCTTAAGATCAATCACACAAGTTCTCAACATATCTTCCAAAGTTTGGATAGTACGCTATGCTTTGCCATCGGTTTGGGGATGAAAGACCGTACTAAGCTTAAACCGAGTACCAAGATCCTTTTGGAAAGACTTCCAAAACTGAGAAGTGAATTGGGTACCATGATTGAAAATAATGGATAAAGGCACTCCGTGCAACTTTACCGTTTCTCTCAAGTACAACTTGGCATAGTCTTCCGCCGAATAGGAAACCTTGACGGGAAGAAAATGAGCCGATTTCGTCATCCGATCTACTATAACCCAAATGGAGCCATGTCATCGCTGGGTGCGAGGCAAACCAACAATAAAGTCCATATTCAAATTTTTCCACTTCCAAGTAGGAATGCTAATATCTTGGGACAAACCTCCCGATTTCTGATTCTCAACTTTCACTTGTTTACAATTAGGACACTTAGTCACAAATTCTGCAATATCCTTTTTCATCCCATTCCACCAATAGACTTCCCGTAAATCACGAAACATCTTGGTGGCTCCCGGGTGAATGGAATACCGCAAACTATGGGCTCCTGACAAGATTTGTGCCCTCAATTCATCAACATTCGGAACACACAAACGACCTTGATATCTAACTACACCATCTCTCCCTTAGGAGAAAGCCTCAACGGATTTCTTAAGCACCACTTCTTTTAAGTCGACCAAAATTAGATCCAGACCTTTCTTGGCTTTCACTTCCGCCACTAAAGACGATTTTGAACCATTGTGGACCATAACACCATCCTTGGTAGAGTCCACTATCCGAACACCCAATCGGGCCAATCTATGAACATCTCGAACTAACTATTTCTTTTCTTCTTCAATATGAGCAACACTTCCCATAGATAACTGGCTAAGAGCATCTGCCACCACATTTGCTTTTCCGGGGTGATAGAGAACAATCATATCATAATCTTTCAATAGCTGAAGCTACCTTCTTTGGCGAAGATTCAGATCTTTCTTATTAAACACATATTGTAAACTCTTGTGGTCGGTAAACACATCTACATGCACACCATACAAATAATGCCTCCAAATCATTAAGACAAAAACAACCGCCGCTAGTTCGAGGTCACGGGTAGGATAATTATTTTCATGTATCTAAAGTTGCCTTGAGACATAGGCAATAACTTTCCCATTTTGCATAAGCACACACCTTAACCCAATTCTTGAGGCATCACAATAAACTACCAAACCATTTGTCCCTTCCGGCAAAGTCAACACCGGAGCGGAAGTAAGTCTATCCTTCAACTCTTGAAAACTTTTCTCACACGCTTCGGACCATATGAACTTGGCCTTCTTTTGAGTCAAAGCCATCAAAAGAGAGGCAATTGAGGAGAACCCCTCAACAAACCTTTTGTAGTAACCGTCTAAACCCATGAAACTTCTAATATCCGAAGGAGTTAGAGGTCTAGGCTAACTCTTGACCGCATCCGTCTTCTTAGGATCTACCTCAATACCCTCACTTGAAATAATATGGCCAAGGAAGGCCACAGATCTTAGCCAAAACTCACATTTGCTAAACTTGGCAAAGAGTTGTTGGTCCTTAAAAACTTGTAACACGATCCTCAAATGATCAATATGCTCATTCTCACTTCTTGAATAAATCAATATATCATCCATGAACACAATCACAAACATGTCGAGGTATTGTCTAAACACCCTACTCATCAAATCCATAAACGCCGCCAGAGCATTAGTCAACCCAAACGACATTACCAAAAACTCATAATGACCATACCAAGTTCTAAAACCCGTCTTTGGAATATCATCTTCTTTCACCCTCAATTGGTGATAACCCGATCTAAGGTCAATCTTAGAGAAATAACTTGCTCCTTGAAGTTGGTTAAATAAATCATCTATTCTCGAAAGAGGATACTTATTCTTAATGGTCACCTTGTTCAACTGACGATAGTCAATACACATACGAAGAGAACCATCCTTCTTCCTAACAAATAAAACAGGAGCACCCCATCGAAAGATACTCGGTCTGATGAAACCCTTATCCAACAAATCTTTCAAATGTTCTTTCAACTCCTTTAATTCAACCGGAGCCACATGGTAAAGAGGAATAGAAATAGGTTGTGTATCTGGGAGAAGGTCAATACCGAAGTCTATTGCCCTTTAAGGAGGAATACCGGGTAAATCATCTGGGAACAGATCCAAAAACTCATTGACAACGGGGACCAACTCAAGAGTATGGGTTTCAAAATCTACATCCCTCACCCTAAGGCATAGAATTTCCCCCTTTCCACTCTAGGACAAGCTCATTCAGAAACTGAAACTTGACTACACGAGTTCTAAAATCAATAGAAGCATAACATGAGTGCAGCAAATCAATACCAAAGATAACATCAAAGTCTAGCATATCAATCTCTACCAAGTCAACAAGAGTAACTCTATGGGACAAGGAAACGGGACACTTTCTACAGACCCTCTTAGCCACAATAGAATCACCGATAGGAGTAGAGACAGAAAAAGGATCTAACAACACATCCGGAAGAACATCAAACCTCATAGCCACATATGGAATCACAAAAGACAAAGTAGCAAGCCTATACATCAAGTTGGAAAACTTTCAACATACCGGTAACCACATCGGGAGAGCTCTCTTGTTCACCACTCTGAAGTGCACAGAATCAGTTTTGCTTAGGAGCATTGGCAGCCGAACCACTAGAAGAAGCTTGCTTGCCCTCTCTTCTTATAGCCATAAGCATCGGGCAATCCCTTATTTTATGACCACTCTTACCACAACTGAAGAAACCATTTGTGCCAGCTAGGCACTTACCCTCGTGCTTCTTTCCACACCTAGTACACGTAGACATAGGCAATGAATATACACTACCATTACCTCATTGAGGCGTAGGGTTAGACACCCTATCTTTGTTGAACTTAGAAGTAGCATTGGAGGAACCTTGACTGGAAAACTTTTGTCGAAACCTAGAATGACCATGTCCATCGGACCTTGCATGAGAAAAATTACCATCACCGGTCTTAGCCCTTTTTGTCTCCCTAGACTTTTCCTTGAGTTTCTCCTTTTCAATCTGTTGCACATGAACCATGAGACGAGAGATGTCCATGTCATTAATCAGCATGGCAGTACGACACTTTTTAACCATCATTTCGGAAACATCCGAAATGAACTTACTCATCCTTGCCCTTGAATCAGCAACCATTATTGGAGCATACCTAGAAAATTGTGTGAACTTCAAAGCATATTCCCTCACACTCATACTTATTTGACGAAGGTTGATAAACTCAAGAACCTTTGCTTCCCTCATCTCAAGGGGAAAGAACCTATCAAGAAAAGCCTTAAACTTCTCCCAATCAAGAGGACCCGCATCTTCTAGCCTCCATTCTTTCCATTGGTTGTACCAAGTTTGAGAAACACCTTTTAGTTGATAAGTGGCCAACTCCACGTTTTCCACCGGCGTCACTCCAATGATCATCAACACCTTGTAGACCTCATCTATGAACTCTTGAGGATCTTCCTCAACTTTAGAACCATGAAACTATGGAGGATTTATCCTAGTGAAGTCCCTCACTCTAGAAGCCACCGTACCCATATTTGGGTTCACAGAAACCGCAACCTCCTTATTGGCTTGGGCTGCCACAGCTTTAGCGAACACTTGAAAACTAGCCCTAAACTCTGCATTAGTCACTTGCTCGGCCAAAGGATCCACCGGAACTTGAGGAGCTTGGGGAGTAGCTTCTTGTTCCACATTCTCCCTTACATTCCTTCTAGCATAAGCTCTTCAAGTAGCCATATCCTGTAGAGCATCGGATAAGGATTATGAGAGAGACCATATAGAGTTAAACTCTATCGCACGACTTTAGAGTAATGAAACAAGTGGAGTTTCCTAAACATCTTGTAGCCTCTCATTCATAAATGTGGCGTGCTCCACACTCATGAACAAGACTTTACTTGATGTGGCTTATGAGACATCCTAGGACCATTCTAAACCTTGTGCTCTGATTACCAAGTTTGTAAAACCCTAGGGGTACACCCTAGATGTAACATGGTGTATAGGACCCCGAGAGACCCCATACAACCACTTAGCATTCATAACATAAGAAATAAAACAATAGAAGTAAAACAGCATTTCCAGTCCAATAGTTTTATAAAAGAAAAAGCAGAAGTCTAAAACAGTTGTCTCAATAGCCATCTAATACAATAGAATGAAATTGGGCCTAGACCATACATCATGTCCAAAACTAAAATACAATAAAGAAACTAGGAACACTGAAAATACGTCCTCGAGGCATGAGGACTCACCAAAGCTCGGGAACCTCGAGATCAACCTCTAGCCACAAAACTGAAAAACGTGACTGTTGGACCCTACATTTGGGGAAATATAGGCAAGAGTATGCGTTAGTACAAAACAATGTACCAAGTATGATAGTTATGCATAAAACATTTAAATCATGCTAAAAGATGATATTTCATGACATGCAATTGACCATGCTAAAACATGATATAAAAGGGTTAGAACATAAGGCATAAAACATGGTCAATGCAAGCTAACATCATTAAAACATTTGAACACATATGAAATACATCTTGAAGTAACCTTAGTTCATTATTAATGTGGAAAGTAGCCTTAACCAACATAGAGACCATGTGAGCTATAACATGATCCCCCGGTGTCTCCCAAACCGAAAAGGGTTGTCCTACTTGCCAAGGTAAGGACCATGAACTTCTAGATTAGGTGGATCCACTAGCTAATGTCTATCTAGACAATCATCCTATGGGGGCACATAGGTAAGGGATAAGGAGATTGCTTCTAGAAACCAGGCCTCTACTAATGGGAGAGCTTCCATATCAATATCCTCTCGGTGCTAAGAATAAATCCCACAGAATAGTCATTTCTTACTTGTTCTTAATATCCATGGAAGGGCATGTCATCTTGCCAATCCAAGCTAAGTCATAATCCATGTAAAAGTATCATACAATAACCAATCCAAGCTAAGTCATTAGGATAGCTCTTAATCTTTGTTCAATTAGGTGACAAGACCTTTCAACCTTAGAACCCTTTTATTTGTGAGAAAACCTTTGACATCATGCTTTCATGCGTTTATGAGAACAATCATTTCAACAACACAACAACAACATCATCATTGATACTTTACTCTCAAAGCATCCTTAAAACGTTTACATAGATTTAATAAGAACATGCATAATTCCATAATTTACCTTTCAAGGTTCAAAAACCCACTTTCAATCATCAACATTTAGAAAAAATGGGTTAGATATGGATTTCATCATAAATTCATGTAACTCTATCAATACATGCTTGATTTCATAAAACTTTTCCTTTATAATCAAAATCACACATCATATGATCATATCTTGAGAACGGGGATTACATGGGTTCATGGGGAAATCATCATAAAATCATAGTGTTTCATCAATTCATGCCTAAGAGATCATAATTCAATCATTTAAATCAATAATGAAAAGAACCCATGACAATTGAAGAAAACCCCAACTCAATTGGGAATTTCTAACTTTGAAATAGAGGAATTTGGGAACTCCATGAATGGAAGGAATCCATGGATGAAAACTATCATACCTTGAAGCCAATTGCTAATCTTCAATGGAGGAATTGAGACTTGACTTGAAACCCTAGGTTGAATCCTTCTTCTTCAAGCTTTCTAGAGAGAGAAATATTGGAGAGTTCTTCTTTTTGGTGAATTTGAAGAGAAAGGGGTGAATGAACTAATTTGTGGGTTGAAATCACTTATATAGGGGTCTTAGTGAAGGGTGAAACGACGTAGTATAGAGGTAAAATAATTAGGAAAATACCCAACTGCCCCTAAACTTAACTACTGAACCTCGACCCACGACCACCAGTCGACGGACCATGGACTGACCGACGGTCCGTCCTGCACGACTGTCGATGGTGGTCAGAAAGTGATTTTGGGCCCTGAACCACGGACTGTGTTCTGACCGACGGTCCGTTGGTCAGTCCGTGGTCCTGGTCCTTCAGAGTCTGTTTTAGGGAGGCCATCCACGGACCACACCTACGGTCCGTGGTCCCATCCACGGGCCGTGGGTTGGCACCTACAGCTCATTAAAAGTGATATTTACCCTCTTTCGGATCTGAGGTGTTACAGGTTCACTGTCCCTGGACCCTTTCACCGTCCATGAACCCGTCAGTAGACCATAGCCTTAGAATATATTTTACAAGGTTCAAGTCCAAGTTTGGGTTCACTGACCGTGAACCTTTCCACCATCCGTGAACCCTTTTTTACAAGTCCATTTTTCACAAATTTCAACGGTCTTTTCTCATTCCAACTTACAATTGCCTTTTTACACTTCTGAGGTGTTACAATATCTCTCCCTTGAGAATATTCATCCTCGAATGAGACTCAAGCTAGCATGAATACAGTAGGAGCGAAACTAACAACTCTACATGAATGCAAATTTCATCATAATGCACATAAACATAGGAATCACTCTGAGTTAAATCATATCATCAAAATAAAGTTTTTCATGAACATCCATGCATATGGAAATATGAGAATGAATAAAATACATGAATGTGAAAAAAGAAAAAGAATTAAACCACGAGGAACTAATACCTCAAGCTAGAATAGGAGCACATGAAAAGAGATAAGGATACTCGGACATCATATAAGTAATGTCTCTAGATCTTTAGAGCAAACACTACCGCTGCTAACTCCATATCATGATTCAGATAATTATTTCCACGCACCTTCAATTGTCTTGAAGCATAAGCGATGACTTTATCATGTTGCATCAAAATAGAACAAAGACCAACCTGAGAAGCATCCACAATAAACCACAAAACCATCTGATCCTGTCGGTAACGTCAAAATAGGGGATTAAGTCAGTCTATCCTTCAACTCTTGGGAACTCTTCTCGCAAGCTTTCGACCATATGAATTTCACCTTCTTTTTGAGTCAATGTCGTCGAAGGTGAAGCAATTGAGGGAAATCCTTCAAAAACCTTCTATAATAACTTGTCAAACCCAAGAAACTCCATATATCTAAACTGGACAAAGGTCTAGGCCAATTCTTAACTGTCTCGGTCTTCTTAGGATCGACTTGAATACCTTCACCGAAGATAATATGGCCAAGGAAAGAAACAGACCTCAACCAAAACTCACACTTGCTAAACTTAGCATATAATTCACGATCCTTAAGAACTTATAATACAATCCTCAAATTCTCAACATGCTCATCTTTACTTCGTGAGTAAATGAAGATATCATCGATAAACACAATCACAAACATGTTAAGATAATGCTTGAAGACCATATTCATCAAATCAATGAACTCCGCCGGGACATTATTCAAACCAAAAGACATCATTAAGAACTCATAATGTTCATACCGAGTTTGAAAAGTCATCTTTGAAATGTCATTCTCCTTCACCCTCAATATGTGATAACCTGACCGAAGGCCAATCTTAGAGAAGTAGCTCTCTCATATGATTTGATTAAACAAGTCATCTATCCTTGGAATAAGATACTTATTATTTATTATGACCTTATTCGATTGGCCATAGTCAATGCACATTCGGATGGAACCATTCTTCTTTCAAATAAACAATATTGTATCAACCTATAGAGAGATATTGACCTAATAAAACCCTTATCCAATAAATCCTTAAATTGATCCTTTAACTCCTTAAGTTTTGTCAGGACCATACGGTAAGGACGAATAGAGATAGGTTGCATATCTGAGAGAAGGTCAATACCAAAGTTTATTTCACTTTCGGGAGGAATACCGGTGAGATCATTGGGAAACACTTCCGGAAACTCATTTACAATTGGAACTAAGTCAAGAGTAGGGGTTTCAAAATATGTATCCCTAACCTGAACAAGATGATAAATACAACCCTTCGAAATCATCTTCCTAGGTTTTAGGCAAGATATAAATTGGCCCTTAAGAGCATAATTTCTCCCTTCCCATGACATGATAGGTTCGTTGAGAACCTTGAATGTGACCAATTGGGTCCTACAATCTATGGAAGAATAACATGCATGAAGTCAATCCATCCCAAGAATAATATCAAAATCTAACATATCATGCTCTATAATATCAACATGAGTGACTCTATGAGAAACATAAATAGGGAAATTTCTAAAAATTCTTTTAGAAACAATAAAATCACCAATGGGAGTAGAGACATGAAAAGTATTAGAAAGGATTTTGGGACCAACATCAAATCTCATGGCCACATAAGGAGTTACAAATTATAATGTAGTACCCGGATCAAGAAAAGCATATGTATCAAAATGAAAGACTTTCAACATACCGGCCACCATATTCGAAGAACCCTCATGATCCTGTTGGGTCTGAAGAGCATAGAATATATCCTGACGAGGAGCACCCAAACCAGAACCAATAGACTGAGCTTTCCTACCATCCTTACCCTTGATAGCTTGCAACGGACAATCCTTCACTTTGTGACCACTCTTTCCACAACCAAAGAAACCATTTGTACAGACTAAACATTTTCGTGAGTGACTCTTACAATACCTTTGGAAAAGGGCTTCCATCCATTACCACCACCTCCGTGAGGCTTACGTTTAGAAACTACCCTATCTTTGTTGAACTTAGAGGTCAGAGCATCGGAAGAACCTTGATCGAAAAACTTTTGCCCGGAATTGAGGACGCCCATGTCCACCGGACCTAGAATGAGAAAATTCACCACCACCGTTCTTTGCCCTCTTGGACTGTCTTGCCCTTTCCTTACAAAATTTCTCTTCAATTTACTAGGCATGTATCACCAAACGGGAGATATCTATCTCCTTAATCAACAGGGCAATTCGACATTCTTTGACAACCAAATCAGAAACACTTGACACAAACTTACTCATTTTTACCCTAGAGTCGGCCACCATTGTTGGAGCATACTTAGCCAATTAAGTGGACTTCAATGCATACTCCTTCACACTCATATTTCCTTGAAAAAGATTAATAAATCTAGCACCTCTGCTTCCCTCATCTCAAGAGGAAAGAATCGATCAAGAAAAACACCTTTAAATTTGTCCCAATCAAGAGGACCCGCATCAACCGCCCTCTCTTTATTCTATTGGTTTAACAAAACTTGATCAACATCTTTGAGTTGGTAAGTGGTCAATTCCGCCTTATCCACCGTTGAAACTCCCATAATTCCTACTCTCTAATAGACCTCATTAATGAATTCTTGAGGATCCTCATCAACCTTTGAACCATGGAACTCCAAAGGATTCATCCTAGTGAAGACCCTTATTCTTGTTGCCGTTATACCCATATTTGGGTTCATGGGAGCAACGACTTCTCTATTAGCTTGGGTCGTCATAGCTTGAGCAAAAACTTGGAAGGTGACCCAAAATTCAGCATGAGTCACTTTCTTGACCAAAGGGTCAACTAAGGCTTGAGGAACCTCAGGCTCCACATCACTAGCCATGTTCCTTCTCACGTAAGCTTTTCCACGGGCCATATCTTGAAAAGTATTGGACAAGAATTAGGAGAAGAACCTTTTATAGATATAAACTCTATTGCACGACTTTAGAGTTATGAAAGAACTGAAGTTTCCTAAACTCTTTGTAGCCTTCTAATCATAAATAAAGCATGTTTCACACTCATGAATAAGACTCTACTCAACGCAGTTTGTCAGACATCCTAGTACAGTTTTCTTAAACCTTGTTCTTTGAATATCAAGTTTATCATGACTCTAAGTACACTCTAGATGTGACATGGCGTAGAAGAACCCTGAGAGACCCTACACAATCCACTTGACATACATTAAACACAATAGAATAGATAAATAAAGAGAATATGTGAAGTAGTCTCTTATTATGGAAGAAAAGTTTGAACATAAGTGTAGAAATATACTAGGTCTTGACAAGCCTTTCTAAAGATCAATAGAGTGGTTGCGACATAACTCATACACCACATACAAAGTTTAAACAATAAATGACATTAACAATAATGTCTTCATGGTTTTTCCCTCGAAGAATGAGGACTCACCAATCCAAAGCAAAAGGTAGCAATTTGTATCTAGCCACGAGCAGGAGGAGAAGAAGTGTATAACCCTACATTATGAGACAATATTGGCACAAGTATACATTAGTACATGGAATGTACTAAGTATGAGGAAATGCAATATAACATAACACATGATCATATGGGGACATAAAATATGGTATCCATGACCAAGCTAAATCATATAAAAATCTTTAAAGAAGAATCATTAATCATGAACATGGACAATGCATCTTAAAATCATTAAGAAAACTTCATAAAACTTTTGAAGGAAAACATAGTTCATTTTTGTTTTGTTGAATATTAGTTTTAACCGACATTAGACCATGTGAGCTATAACATGGAATTCGATTTAACTCCCAAACTGAGAGGGGAGAGTCTACTTTTCAAAGTAGAGTTCTGTATCATTCATTCATATGCTATGTGTGGATCCACTAGCTAGGATATTTAAGATAATCCTATAGGGACACATAGTTTGAAACTAGAGATTGCTACTAGAGACTACCCTATTTTAGCCTCCACCTCAAAGTTATCTCGCTGCTAAGTTAAATTCCAGCGGAATAGATAAAGTCAATTATCAAAGCATAACATTTGGAAAGACAATAATTAACTACAAATCCAAAAACATAATCATCATAATATAGCTTCTATAAATCATGATTCATACATATGTGAGAAAACCTTTCACAATCATGATTTCATAAGTATGTGAGAAAACCTTTCACAATTAATTGATACTTATCTTAAAAGCATCTTTAATTCATAAAATATTTTTTCATAAAACATGCATAGCTTTCGTAAATCACAATGCATATCTTCATAAACTCATATCTTCATAAATTCATGAATAATGCATGTGTCTATATGAAATCAATTGAAAAACATGTAATTGAATCAAATCATGCATAAAATGATTGAAATCAAACAATTGAATCATAATCAAATAGGACCCATGAATATTAACATAAACCCGAATTAAATTGGTGAGATCTTTTGGGACCCAATAGATGAATGGAATCCATTGGTGAATTCCCACATACCTTGAAGAATCCTAGCTTTAGAATTTAAAGAAGAGACTTGGAGCTTGAAGATCCCTTTAATCTCTTGAAGCCTTGGGACAAAAGTTGGAGAAGAAGATTGGTGAAGTTTTGGGGTTTTGAGTGAATGAGAGGGAATGGGTGGATTGGGGTCTTTAGAAATTATTTATACTCATTTAGAATAGGTAAAAACGACATAGTGTAGGGTTTAAAAGAGTACGAAAATACTTAATTAGCCCTGCTTAAAGACTGACGAAACACCCTGTACGGAAGCTTTTCATGGACTGTTAATCACTTCATCATCCGTCAACCCATATGTAGACCCCTGTCTTAGATTATTTTCCACTGGTTCAGGTCCAAGGATGTATTCACTGACCATAGAACCTTTAACCATCCGTGAACCCATTCGTAGACCGCTACCTTTGAATATTTTCACAAGGTTCAAGTCCAAGGTTGGGTTCACTGACCGTGAACCTTTCCACCATCCGTGAACCCTTCCTTACAAGTCCACTTTTCAAAGATTTCAACTGTCTTTTCTCATTCCAACTTTCAATTGACTTTTTACACTTCCAGGTGTTACATGTCAATTTTACAAGTTTTCCCTTTTGCAACACTTCCGAACTATCAAAATTTGTTGTTGTCGAGAATCTCCTTCAGCGCCTTAGGTATGAAAGTAATGATGTAACTTTTATGTTTGTGTTCAACTTCTTCTAAATGATAACCACTAATAATATTATTTAAAATGTTAAACCCTTTTTACTTAAATTCAGTCTAGTAAATGGGTCACATGAAAATAATAATAATATTAAATAAATTATGAATTCGGTCCATTAAGCATCAGCTAAATTAGTTGTCTAAAATAACCAAAATTTCAAATAGACCTTTGAAATTTATTTGAAATCCCATTAAAACAAAATAAATATGAAAGTTGACTAAAAATTATGTTTCGAACCTGTTGGGGACATCAGAATAGAAATTCAAGGTCGTCTCGATCAAAAGTTGACCATGATCAAACTTAATTTTATAAAAACTCAAGAACTAGATCAATGACTTAATTCGCTCCCCAACACGCGAGGATCCATACTACCTATCCATCTAAGTCATAAATCACATATAAAAATTATGAGAAGTGTTAAAATGGAGAAAACAAGTAAAATTTATAAAACGAATAGGAGGGTCGTTACGACCACGTTCCGTAGAAGACCTGCGTAATCACTATAAGACCCTAGTGCAGTGTTTCATCAAATTTAGCAAACAAAATTCAATTTGATTACCAGCTTAATTAATCAACAACAACATTTTATATTCCTACAGGAAGACTTGCAAAATGAAATATATTGCTCATAGAATTTGATATTGTCTAAGTGACACAAATTGCAATGAAAGCCGAAGCCTTGACCGATTATTCGGATGAAAACACTATTGATGAGGGATATGAGACAATTAAGATATTTTTTCCTAATAAAGAGCTATCATTTATTAATGAAGTTATTCTCGATAATAACCCAGGTTGGAACTTTATTCTTTGATGGGGCCGCTAACATGAAAGGAGTTGGGATAGGAGTCATTCTTACTCTAAATCAGGTCACCTTGTATTATTCCAACTTAGAGTTTATTGTACCAAAACATTTTATAAGTTAGTGTCGTGAGTTCCAAATACATGGTGATTTGATATATTCTACTCCCTCAGAGTTGCACACAATGTTTGCCCCATGGACTTTTTGCAGCTTGGGGAATCGATGTGATTAGGCCGATTGAACCAATAGCATCAAATGGGACTAGGTTCATCCTGGTAGCCATTGATTATTTTACAAAGTGGGTGAAAGCAATAACTTTCAAGTCAGTGACCAAAACGATTCTAGTTGATTTTGTTCATCTCAACATCATTTTTCGATCCGGTGTCCCGAAGGTAATTATTACAGATAGTGCTACAAATCACAACTGTCATTTAACGCAAGAAGTATGCCAACAATTTAAGAGTGTACATCAAAATTCAACTCCCTATTGTCCAAAGGAAAATGGCTTGTTGAAGCTGTCAACAAGAACATAAAAAGATACTCTGAACAAATGGTGCAAGGTTTTCGATAATGGCATGAAAAGTTGTTTTTTGCTTTATTTTGTTATCGCACAAGCAAGTGGAGCCCATGATGATATAGCTCATGCCTTTTTACTCACTCAAATCTTTGTTGCACAACAGTTTCCCCTTGAAGTAGGGAAAGTTGGATTAAAGAATGAGTTGTTTGAATAGAAGACCCTGGAGGGGTAATATTTTGGAGCACCTGAACCAGGTTTAAAGGGTAAGAGCCCCATCATCATTTGTTGTTGAACATGTAGTTTTCCCAATGCTCACTTTATTTCCCTTGAATCAGCAAATGCTCAGCTGAAGGTAGACCTTAAAAATGCCCAAGATGAGATGGCACATCTTAAGGATAAAATCATGTAGGGGAACTTGGAGAATAATGAGTGCATTGTTTGTCATTACCAAAAAGTGAGAAATAAAAGACCTTGTATGAAGTTTTGATGATTGATAAAAGTGAATCTGGTTCACTATCACGATTTGTTATATGTTGTCTGTTTGAATAACCATGTCCCCCCAGACAAGAACAACATGCCAATATGGAAGGTTGGCACAAATAAGAAAATACATTAAAGAGAATATATTGGTTTTAAACAAGAGTCAACAATGTAGAAAGAAGAAAATCACAAGTTGCCTTATTTGATGTGAGATATTCTAAGGTGTGTAGATTCAGAGTGTATATCTATATATATATATATATATAAGATACTGTAATACGTTGCTATTGCACATTCGAAGAATTCATCACTTGAAATAAATAGCCATTGAAGCAAGTAGTAAGACTTCATTGCAACAGGTCTACTATCTAGTTTAATTGTATGATTCTGAATTGAAATTTTGTTTCTGACTAACAAAGTGTAAGTGTTTCAAGTGTTGACGTGTCGGTGCGTTGTCAGTCTTAGTAGAGTCAATCAGTTGGAGTAAATCCATGAGTTGTTCAACCTGGTTCAACCATCTCATAACTATCACTTACTTAGTTTAGGCGCTAAGGTATTTCAATTTGGTTTATAAACACATTCAACTTGATACAAAAATTCTACAATACCGACTTAATATCGGAAATTTATCTAACAAACTATTCAAATTTATTTTCTATCAATAATGTCATGGCCCGAGCCTACACCCCAGACGTGGCCGACACTCGAGAACCATTGATGGCCCCCAAGCGAACCCTTATCCTGGCTTACTATAAGTGGAACACCAACTCAAGCATACATAAGCATCAAATTGAAAGAAATGCTAAATCAACTATGTATTAAATCTCAAAACTCATTAAATATATTGAGTCTAAAATATAAGTTTTAAATAAAATATCTGAAATTGAAAGACTCTCCAAAACTGTATATCTATGAACCCTCTAATGTATACAAGGATGAGTGTTGACACAAGACCAATGACTCCTCAAAAGAACTACTAGTAACAACTCATAAAAACTAGAGTCCTCTAGAAGCAAGGATGTCTCACTCATAAGTAAATGAGCGGATGAAATGATCTCAACAGACTCTTGTTGAGGATCCTAATAACCTGTATCTGCATCATTAAAAGATGCAGGTCGAATGACATCAGTATATTGAATGTACGAGTATGTAATATAGTTGAATAACAAATAACTAAATGAAAGGACTACAATTGATATAGATATATACTCAAATAAATGTAAAGAAATAAAAGAGTGAAATAATTAAAACTTTACATAATACTTACTCATCCCTGAACTCAACATATTAAGTGATATAATAAAAATATACTTTTAACTCTATTTGGGAGATTCTCTAACTGAAAACCATCACTATGAGCTACGTGATGATACAGCGTCTCACCCACGCTACCAGAATTGTCCTATACCTTATCGGGGTATAGAACACCTCAACTAAGTGGATCCACTAATCTCTTCCCAAAGGCACTTAGGATTCATCTAAAAAGTATGATCATGTACCTATGTTGGCATACATGGTTTATGATGAATGTGAGTTGTCTGAACTTATCCCCATATCGGTGCTCAATACTACTCTCAATAATATATACTCATGCTCAATGTTTAAAAAAACATAATCTTCCTCTTGTTTGAGATAATTGCTCATACTATCCTCTTAAAAGAGGTAACAGCTCTTGAAATATCTTTAAATACATATCTCATTTAGAAATCAAAGTTTCTCTATTATCAATGTAAAAACTGATACCTTTGGAAATACTTAGTTCTCTTATACTCTTACTCAATTCATTTTTGAAAACTCTTTCTCAAAAATATATCAAAATCATATTATGATATGATCATTGATGACTCGGAAAGTCATACTGCATAAACATTGGCATAACTAGATATCATACTGCTTAAACAATGGTGGCATACTCGATTGTCATACTAATCATTTTTTAGAAACTCTTTCTCAAAACTCATCTTTACTTTCTCAGAAACTCAGTTTAAAACTCAAATGTTGGCTTTAAAAAACTTGTCAAAAATTATAACTCAATTTATAGGGTTCATGCGGATTTATGGACATGAAAGACACAACACAGGGTCTTAATAGCAATATGAAAACTTAGTACTCAAAACTCAAGAACGCAAGAACTCACGGACACTACTTATCTCAAGAATACTCAATTCATAAGGTTCATGTTGAAATGTAGAGATGAACGAATCAACTCAAGAATTTTAATGAATAACATATAGCAATTCAATAATTAGGAATAGAATTTCAAAAAGAAACAGGAACCTCGAGAACTCAAAATCAACTCATCTCAAGAATACTCAAATCTAGGGGTAGAATCCTAGATTACTCTTTTACTAATTAGAAAGTAGATGTAGGGCGTGAGGACAAACTAGTCCAACACTATGATAGCCTTACGTACCTGAAAGAACAAGGTTCTTGAAGAATCTTGAAAAAGAACTTGATTAGAAGCCTTGAAACCCTAGCTTGAAGGAGAACAGTCAAGAAAACCTTTCTTGAGATTCTTGAATTAGTATCTTGAAATCTCTATGGCTAGGAATTAGGATTTTCATTAGTGATTCATAATTTCATGGAGGAGTTTGAGTTGGAAAGAATGGAATTCTTGGAGAAAGACTTACCTTGAAGAAGAATCTTGAAAAGGATTGAAAGAATCTTAAATGGAGTCTTCTACTTTGATTTTTCCTTAGGGTTTGAGAGAGAAGAGAATGATGTATTAAGAGATAAAAATCTGATTGTTTTGGGTCTTTAATTTGTCAAGAAATTCATTTAGGATTTTCTTATCGGTAAAAAGACAAAAAACTGACCATTTTTAATGTTTTCCCGTCGGCTAATTCTTCACTACACTATATCAGGTTGCTAAAATGGTCATAACTTTTTACTCAAAACTCGGATTGTTGCGAAATTAGTGGCGTTGGAAAGAAGATTCAAATACATTTAATTTGATAGGTTATGGGACATGTAGCTCTTTATATTCTAAGAGATATGGTCATTTAAAGTTGACCTAAGTAGAATCTTACATCATAACTTAATCAGTAAGGAAACTTTCAACTCAACTTTGTGGTAGGTGATTCTAGTGACCTTAATTCATATCCAAATTCATTCTCATACTAAAGAATTGACCTTTACACATATGGAAAATTTAAGAATTACCTGGTATGATCTTATTCACAAATGAAGAATGGTTCGGGTCTTAACTTAGAAATTTTTAGGGTGTTACAATATCTCCCCCTTGGGATCATTCATCCTCGAATGATGGTTAAACTTAGAATTGAGGAGAAATGAGTTATTCTTACTATCATTTTGACTTATGAACTTGACTACTAATATTGGAAGAACTGATTCATACTAATAGTTTGGAACTGTCTATAGCACATAAGTCAAGAACGATATTGGTTTGAACATAGTCACGCTCTATCTGAAGTTATCTTACATGAACCAAGGAATCTGGGCATGAAGTAAGAATAATACTATTATGCCTTAAGTAATACAACTGCTAGCTTTCAAGCCTAGCAACACCTCTAAACCATGCCCTTCTTTATGAATACCGCACCTCATTAGCTGCAACTCATAAATCCTACATTGGTTTATGACTACTCTTACCAAGGTCTAAGTTAAATTGTCCGCTCTTGATGTGTTCAAGCCTAATCTCTAAATCACAAGATGCTAAACATGAGATGTTTATACTAATTTAAACTAGAAGATTAAGGTTTTATGCCTCTATAGGTAATCTCATCCCATGAATACTACTCCTTACCACTACATTCAACCAAACTTCAAGTCCTAGTGAAGAAGCATCTAATGCATCATGTATTCATCCACATGTAACAATACCACATTCAAGCCTAGTACTATAGCCAATCCATGGACTCCTACTAACCAATCCTTCTAAGAATTCCTCCTCCTTTCATCATCTCAATCAATATAAATTTCACGCACAACTATAAGGAACTAACTAGCTACTCTCACCTAAATATTACTCATAGTAAAACCTCATTCATCCATCCTCCACTTTTATAACCTTAGATGGAATAAGCATAGTACTGCAACCAACATAGGAGACATCAACGTTCTCCTTCTATAATCACTCAACTACTATCATCAACATCACTCTCTAACTAAAAAGGATCACTGGAAGAGCTTTGGGGTGAAAGATCATAAGCACGATTCATTCGAGAATTATGATATAAGAATATGCATGACATAACATTATGTTGCTAGCCATAAAGAGTAAATTATGTATTTGCGATACTGAACATACTATGAGACATGAATGCTTATATGAATATGTTCATATCATGAGGCTGATATCCATAACTTTATGGAGTAAGATTGAGATCAATGGGCTAAAGTCTTTGCCCCTCATTTTGTGAACTGAACATAGATGTGAATCTCTCTAAAGTGTATGAACATAGGTCATAGACATAATTCTGATATTAGGAATATCAACAAGATGTTATAATAACTGGACTTGAGGAATACGCAAGATTATGAATGGATTGATATATCTCTAAAACTCTTCCTAAAGACATCATTATCTCATTCTCAACACTTGACTTGATTTCTCCTCTTATCATCTCCCCTTTAGGTTTGAAGATGACACTTGAAAGCTATGGACCTATTACTCGGGAAAGGCTTATCTCATGTCTACTGAACACTCCATAAGCAGGTACTACGACTCCTTCTAAGACCTCCTTCTAAGATGCTTCTATTAATCTCTTCTCATTTGCTTACAAGGCCACCTCATCTAACTCTTTAAGGGAAAAATAATGCTTATTCCAGCCTGTTCCTTATTGATAGCTCAATTAGCTATCTAGGCACTCATGAAAAAATCATAAAATTAATTGGAACCTCATCTAACTACATACGATTTCGGGTATACCTCTAAATGTTCTTGTTAATCTACCAACTTATCCTCACTTCTTTGCTCTCATCTAAGAGTCATAATACCACACTTGTACCACTCACATTTATCAAAAAGTAACACCTTAATTCCTTACATAATTTATGTCAAACCTACTAGATCAGTTCTCAAAACTAACATCATCACCCTCATATTACCATCTCTTTTTATCACGACACTCATCTCAAATTCAAGCTTAGTGTCTAGTACTAACACAAATATCTATATAATTGCTCACATACTATACTAACTTATGACCACGAGATAAAATTAAGAAACACTCTCTCACTAAGACCTCATGACAAGTAGTCAATCTTTATCTCTTAGTCTACATATTTACATTTTACCGCCACGTTCCCTTTCACAACTTAAGTACTATTTACACATTTGTTATACATCATTACCAAATTAGTTCTATAACCCTCTTACTATCATGGGATCTCCCAAAAACATCATAAATCTGGCTTAGATCTATCACCTTATGAATACTTTGATCTTCTTATCAACACCTATATTTAGTCTTCACTAACACGATAAAACATCGACATAAAGTCCCTTCTGGTTAAAGTATACTCTAATTCATCCTGCCTAGTAATTATTACTCTACCTTTATCATGAAATCTACACAAACTCATCACTTCTTAGTCTACCCAGAAGGATAAACTCCTCATTATAACTTACTTGGTGCATGACTGCAACAATATAATTTACCTCATCATTATCTCCCTTTCTTAGATTACTATACCTCTGCATGCATTCTTTTAACTCTGGGTACTTCTACTATTACTGGCTCATAATATCTTAAATCACACTATCTTTCATGTGAAAATACTACCCAAGCTCTAAAACACACTTCCTCATAAGGGTCTCAACTGAAACAAGGTTTAGATAAGAGAGTCTGGGAGTACATCTCCATTTTAGCTCGAACGCACGATTCATATGAATAAGAGTAAATTATTTTGAATCTAAACACTAAAGCTCACTCACGGGCTTCTTTTAAGCCCCTCGTAGTCTCATGACTTTCTGAAGACTTTTATTGAGAGTAACTCATCCATAAGGATCTGGGCTATGCTTTTAAACTACCTTGAGTATGAGGGGTAGTCGAATGTATCTGAGAAACGCACAAGTTTGAATAAGTTCCTTATGACACAGTTCTATTGCACGATTTAGAGTATGAAAAAAGGGAAACTTTTCTTAAATGTCTGTAGTCCCTCAATTATAAAAGTGAGGCCCTCACAACCATAAACAAGATCCTACCGACACGGCTTCATAGACACCCTAGGACATTGGAATTCTGTGCTCTGCTACCAAATTTATCATGACCCGAGACTACACCCTGGATGTGGCCAACACTCGAGAACCATTGTTGTCCCCCAAGAAAACCCTCATCCTGGTTGACTATAACCAGAAGACTAACTCAAGCATACATAAGCATTAAATTGAAAGAAATGTTAAATCAACTATGTATTAAATCTCAAAACTCATTAAATATACTGAGTATGAAATATAAGTTTTAAATAAAAAATCTGAAACTGAAAGACTCTCCAAAACTGTCTATCTATGAAGCCTCTAATATATACAAGGATGAATGTTGGAAAAAGACCCACGACTCCTCAAAATACCTACTAGAAACAACTCATAAAACCTGGAGTCCTCTAGAAGCAAGGAGGTCTCACTCATCAGCAGACGAGCGGATGAAGTGATCTCAACAAACTTTTATTGAGGATCCTAATAACATGAATTTGCATCATTAAAAGATGCAAGTCGAATGACATCACTATATTGAATGTACGAGTATGTAATATAGCTGAATAACAAATAACTGAATAAAAGGACTACAATAGATATAGATATATACTCAAATAAATGTAAAGAAATAAAAGAGTGAAATCATTAAAACTTTACATAATACTTACTCATCCCTGAACTCAACATATTAAGTGATATAATAAAAATATACTTTTAACTCTATTTGGGAGATTCTCTAACCGACAACCATCACTAAGAGCTACATGATGATACAGTGTTTTGATCATGCTGCCAGAACTATCATATACCTTGTCGGGGTATAGAAAACTTCAACTAAGTGGATCCATTCATGTAACACCTCGAAAATTTCTAAGTTAATCCCCAAACCATTCTTGAATTGCGTATAAGGTTGTACTGAGTGACTCTTAATTTTTCTTAGGTGTTAAGGTGAATTATTTAGTGTGGAAATTATTTTATATATCAATTAAGGTCACTAGAATCTCCTTGCACAAACTTAAGTTGACTGTTTCCTTACCGATTAAGTTTTGACATAAGATTTTACTTAGGTCAACTTAAAGCGACCATATCTCTTAGAATATAAAGAGTTATATTGCCCATAACCTATCAAATTGAAAGTATTTGAATCCTCTTTAAAACGCCACCAATTTCACGTCAATCCAAGTTTTGAGTAAAAAGTTATGACCATTTTAGTAACCCCATGCAGTGTAGTAACGAATTAACCGACAGGAAAAGATTAGAAAGGGTCATTTTTGTCTTTTTACCTCTAAGAAAACCCGAAATGAATTTCTTGACTAATTAAAGACCCAAAACAATCAGATTTATATATTTTAATTCATCATACTCTTCTCTCTCAAACTCTAAGACAAAACCCTAAGGAAAAATCAAAGTAGAACACTCCATTCAAGATTTTTTCAATCTTTTTTAAGATTATTTCAAATTTGTTTCAAAATTCTTCTTCAATGTAAGTCCTTCTCCAAGAATTTCATTCTTTCCAACTCAAATTCCTCCATACAATTATGAATCACTAATGAAAATCATAATTCTTGGCCATAGAGTTTCAAGAAACTAATTCAAGAAATCTCAAGAAAGATTTTCTTGATTTTTCTCCTTCAAGCTAGGGTTTCAAGGCTCCTAATAAAGTTCTTCTTTAAGATTTTTCAAAAATCTTGTTCTTCCAGGTATGTAAGGCTATCATAGTGTTGGACTAGTTCGTCATCATGCCCTACATCTATTTTCAAATCAGTAAAAGAGTAATCTAGGATTCTATCCCTAGATTTGAGTATTCTTGAGATGAGTTGATTTTCAATTCTTGAGTTCCTAATTCTTTTGAAATTCTATTCCTAATTATTGAATTGTTATATGTTAAGCATTTAAATTCTTGAGTTGATTCATTCATTTCTATATTTCAACAGGAACCCTGTGAATTGAGTATTCTTGAGAGGAGTAGTATCGTTGAATTCTGAGTTCCGAGTTCTTGAGTTCTTGAGTTGTTGAGTTCTGAGTACTGAGTTTCCATATTGCTATTAAAATCCCTGAGTTGAGTCGTTCATGCCCATAATTCCGCATGAACCCTATGATGTGAGTTATAAATTTTGAGAAGTTTTTAAAAGCCAACACTTGAGTTTTTAAACTGAGTTTTTTTTAGGAAGTAAAGATGAGTTTTGAGAAAGAGTTTCTAAAACATGATTAGTATGACAATCGAGTATGCCATAAATGTATGAGCAGTATGACATCTAGATATACCATTAATGTTTATGCAGTATGACTTTCCGAGTCATCAATGATCATATTAAAATATGATTTTGATATATTTTTGTGAAAGAGTTTTCAAGTATGAATTGAGTAAGATTATAAGGGGACTATGTATTCCCAGAGGTATCAAATTTTACATTGAAAAAAGAGAAACTGAGATTTCTAAATGATTTATGAGTTCAAAAGATATTTCAAGAGCAGTTACCTCTTTTAAGAGGGTAGTTTGAGCAATTATCTCAAACCAGAGAAAGAGTTATGTTTTTAAACATATGAATATATATTATTGGGAGTAGTATTGAGCACCGATATGGGGACGAGTTCAGACAACTCAAAGTCCTCATAAACCATGTATGCCAACATGGGTAAAGGGTCATACTTTTTAGATGATTCCTTATTATTTTTTTAGCATATCTTAGTGGATCCACTTAGCTGAGGAGTCCTATATCCCGGCAAGGTATAGAACAGTTCTGGCAGTGTGGGCGAGACGTTATATCATCACGTAGCTCATGGTGATGGTTGTCAGTTAGAGAATCTCCCAATAGAGTTAAAGTATATTTTTATATATCACTTATTATGTTGAGTTCAAAGATGAAAAAGTATTTTGTAAAGCTTTAAATGATTTAACTCATTTATTTCTTTATATTCAGCTTGAGTACATTGTTATCTATTGCAGTCCTTTCTTTCAGTTATTTGTTATTCAACTATATTACATACTCGTACATTCAATGTACTGATGTCATTCGACCTGCATCTTTTAATGATGTAGATACAGGTTATTTGGATCCTCAACAAGAGTCTATTGAGATCACTTCATCCGCTCATCAACTTTCGAGTGAGGTCTCCTTGCTTTCAGAGGATTCCAGTTTTATGAGTTGCTAGTAGTAGTTCTTTTGAGGAGTCGAGGGTCTTGTCTCAACACTCATCTTTGTATAGTAGAGGCTTTTTAGATAGATAGTTTTGGAGAGTCTTTCAGTTTCAGATATTTTATTTAAAACTTATGCTTCATACTCAGTATATTCAACAAAGTTTTGAGATTTAGTAAGTTGTTTTTAAACACTTCTTCCAATTTGATGTTTATGTATGCTTGAGTTAGTCTTCCACTTGTAGTCGGCTAGGATGAGGGTTCACTTGAGGGCAAGCAATGGTTCTCGAGTGCCGGCCACGTCTAAGGTGTAGGCTCAGGTCCTGACAAACTTGGTATCAGAGCACAGAGTTCAAGTGTCCTAGGATGTCTATGAAGCCGTGTCAAGTAGGATCTTATTTATGGTTGTGAGGGCCCCACTTCTATAAATGTGGAACTACAAACATTTAAGAAAAGTTTCCTTTCTTTCATTCTCTAAATCGTGTTGTAGAACTGTGTCATAAGGAATTTATTCTAACTCGTGCATTTCTCATATCCATTCGACTACCCGCATACTCAAGATAGTTGAAAAGAAAAGTCAGATCCTTATTAATGAGTTACTCTCAGCAAAAATCTTGAGTCATGAGATTGTAGAGGGGCCTGAGAGAAGCCCATGAGTAAGTTTAAGTGTTGAATTTCGAAAGAATGCACTCCTATTCATATGAATCGTGCATCCAAGCTAAACGCGAGATTTACTCTCTTCTCTAAACCTTGTTCCAATTGTGGCCCTTATGAGGAAGTGTGTTTTGGAGCTTAGATAGTATTTTCACCCAAAAAGATAGTATGAGTTATGAGATTATAAGCAGTAGTAGTAAGAGTGCCTAAAGTTAGAAGAATGAATGCAGAGGTTCAGTAATCTAAGAAAGTGAGATAGTGATGAGGCAAACTATGTTATTATAGTCATGCACCCAGTAAGTTATTAATGAGGAGTTTTCCCCTTGTGGGTAGACTAAGAAGTGATGAGTTTGTGTAGGTTTCATGATAGAAGGTAGACTAAGAGTTACTGGTATGGATGAGTTAGAGTATACTTTAACGAGAAGGAAGTTTATGTCAATGTAACATTGTGTTAGTGAAGGCCAAGTATAGGTGTTTAATAAAAGAGTAGAGTATCCATGAGGTGATAGATATAAGCTAGTCTTATGATTTTTAAGGGAGAACCCATGATATTAAGAGGATTATAGAACTAATTAAGTAATGATGTATCGTGAATGGGTAAATAGTACTTAAGTTGTAAAAGGAAATGTGATGGTAAAATTGTAAGTATGAAGACTGAGAGATAAAGATTAACTACTTGTCATGAGGTTTAGTGGTCGAGTGTTTCTTAATGTTTATCTAGTAGTTGTAAGTTAGTATAGTAAGCGAGCAATCATGTTGATACTTGGGTTTAGAAATAAACATTAAGCTTGAATTTGAGATGAGCATCGCGATCAAAAGAATGGCAACATGAGGGTGATGATGTTAGTTTTGAGATCTGACCTAGTAGAATTGACATAGAGTAGATGAGGAATCAAGAGGTTAGTTACAATGGATGTGAGTGGTACAAGTATGAGATTATAACTTCTAAGATAAGGGCAGTGAAATGTGGCTAAGTCATAAGAGTAACAAGAACATTAAGAGGTGTACCGAGATCGTATGTAGTCAAACGAGGTTCCAATTAAGTTAATGATTTTTTTCATGTGTGCCTAGATAGTATAATTGAGCTATTAATGTGGAATAGGTTGAGGTAAGCATTAATTTTTCTTCCCTTAAGATCTAGATGAAGCAGCCTTATAAGCTATTGAGAAGAGGTTAAGAGATGCATCTTAGAATGAGTCTTAATACCTGCTTATGGAGAGTTCAGTAACCATAAGATAAGTTTTTCCTGAGTATTAGAGTAAAGGGAATGTAGACCAGTGTAGAGATGATGGAATATATCCATAGCTTTCAAGTATGAGCTTTAGACCTAAAGGAGAGATGATAAGATTATAAACCAAGTCAAGTGTTGAGGATGAGATAGTGATGTCTTCCGAAAGAGTTTTAGAGGTATATCAATCCGTTCATAATCTTGCATATTCCTCGAGCGAAGTTATTACAACATCTTGTTGATATTCCTAATATCATAATTGTGTCTATGACCTATGCTCATACACTTCAGAGAGATTGACATCTACGCTCAGTTCACAGAATGAGGGGCAAAGACTTTAGCCCATTGATCTCAATCTTACTCCATAAATCCATGGATATTAGTCTCATGCTATAAACCTATTCATATAAGCAATCATGTCTCATAGTATGTTCAATCTCACAAATCCATGAATTACTCTCAATGGCTAGAAACATAATGTTATGTTATGCATATTCTTATATCAGAATTCTCAAATGAATCGTGCTTATGATCTTTCTCCCTAAAGTCCTTTCAGTAATCCTTTTTAGTTTTGGAGAGTGGTGTTGTTGATAGTAGTTGTGTGATGATGGAGGAGAGGATTGCTATTTCTTATTGTGATAGTGATTGTGTGTTTATTCCATCTAAGGTTATGAATGTGGAGGAAGAAGGAGATAAGGTTTCACAATGAGTACTAAGTCAGCTTCCTGGTGGTAATGCATGAAAGTTCAGTTGGTAGAGATGATGAGAGGATGAGAAGTTCTTATAAAGTGGGTTAGTAGGAGCCTATAGAGTGGTTAAGGTTCTAAGCTTGAATGTGGTGTTTTTAACATGTGGACAATGCGTGATACATTAGGCGTTTTGTGATATGAGCTCAAAGTTAGCTTAATGTAGCGGTAAGGAGTAGTGTTCTTAGGATGAGATTTACTACAGAGGTATAAAACCTGAATCTTGTGATTTAGATCAGAATAATCACCCTATGTTAAGTACTTTGTGATTCTGAGTTATACTTGAAGATAGTAAGAGTAACTCATTTCCTTTCCATCCTCACTTTAACCATCATTCGAGGACGAATGATCCCAAGGGTGAGATATTGTAACACCCCAAAAATTTCTAAGTTAATCCCCAAACCATTCTATAATTGTGTATAAGGTCGTACTGAGTAACTCTTAATTTTTCTTAGGTGTTAAGGTAAATTCTTTAGTGTGGAAATGATTTTGGATATCAATTAAGGTCACTAGAATCTCCTAGCACAAACTTGAGTTGAAAGTTTCCTTACCGACTAAGTTTGACATAAGATTTTACTTAGGTCAACTTAAAACGACTATATCTATTCGAATATAAGGAGTTATGTGGCCCATAACCTATCAAATTAAAGGTATTTGAATCCTCTTTTCAACGCCACCAATTTTACGTCAATCCAAGTTTTGAGTAAAAAGTTATGACCATTTTAGTAACCTGATACAGTGCAGTAACGAATTAGCTGATGGGAAAACATTAAAAAGGATCATTTTTGTCTTTTTACCTCTAAGAAAACCCTAAACGAATTTCTTGACTAATTAAAGACCCAAAACAATCAGATTTTTATCTTTTAATCCATCATTCTCTTCTCTCTCAAACCCTAAGATAAAACCCTAAGGAGAAATCAAACTAGAAGACTCCATTCAAGATTTTTTTCAGTCTTTTTCAAGATTGTTTCAATCTTTTTCAAGATTCTTCTTCAATGTAAGTCATTCTCCAAGAATTTCATTCTTTCCGACTCAAATTCCTCCATACAATTATGAATCACTAATAAAAATCATAATTCTTGGCCATAGAGTTTCAAGAAACTAATTCAACAAATCTCAAGAAAGGTTTTCTTGATTTTTCTCCTTTAATCTAGGGTTTCAAGGCTTCTAATCAAGTTCTTCTTCAAGATTCTTCAAGAATCTTGTTCTTCCAGGTATGTGAGGCTATCATAGTGTTAGACTAGTTCGTTCTCACGCCCTACATCTACTTTCAAATCAGTAAAAGATTAATCTAGGATTCTATCCCTAGATTTGAGTATTCTTGTGATAAGTTGACCTTGAGTTCTTTAGTTCCTAATTCTTTTGAAATTATATTCCTAATTATTGAATTGCTATATGTTAAGCATTAAAATTCTTGAGTTGATTCGTTCATGTCTATATTTCAACGTGAACCCTATGAACTGAGTATTCTTGAGAGGAGTAGTATCATTGAATTCTGAGTTTCGAGTTCTTGAGTCCTTGAGTTCTTGAGTTCTTGAGTTCTGAGTACTAAGTTACCATATTTCTATTAAGATACTCGAGTGTCGGCTTTAAAAAACTTCTCAAAATTTATAACTCAATACATAGTGCGGAATTATGGACATGAACGACTCAACTCAGGGGTCTTAATGGCAATATGGAAACTCAGTACTCAGAACTCAAGAAAGCAATAACTCAAGGACACTACTCATCTAAAGAATACTAAATTCATAGGGTTCATGTTGAAATACAGACATGAACGAATAAACTCAAGAATCTTAATGCATAACATATAGCAATTCAATAATTGGGAATAGAATTTCAAAAAGAAACAGGACTCGAGAACTCAAAATCAACTCGTCTCAAGAATACTCAAATCTAGGGGTAGAATCCTAGATTAATCTTTAAAAAATTATGTATTTGATCTTTTTCACACATAAATTATTTTTTGACTTCTTTGATTATTCTTATTTCAATTTTTCTTTCATTCTTTAGTGTTAAATAAGAGAAACAAAAAGAAAGAAGTTTGAATGAAAAAAATAAAAAATAAAAAATAAAACTACTTTTTTTGCTATAATAATTTAGTTTTTATATCTGTAATTTTTTTTATGATATCTATGATAAAGTTTATTAGAAAAGTAAAAAAAACATGTGAGAAGGATAAAATGTATCCCTAAATGTATTTTTTTTTCTTTATTAAAAAAATAATAAAAATAAATTTAAAATTATATTTTTCACTTCCGATAGAGAAAATGGGTATATGTGAGTCAATTATGTAACAATAGCGAGGGGTACTGCTCTAAATGACAAATTTGAGGGGTATATCAGACTTTTTTCCCTATAGATAATAATATTATTATGTGAAGTTAAACGCTTAGTGCTTTAGAGAATATAAACAAAAAAAAAAAACAAGTAGTATGTAAGAATAAAAAAGGTAACCCTAAATTAATAATAATTTTGTGCATGTATGTAAATGTTTAAGGCTTTTTTTTATAATTTGGTATTAGGCTACTAATTTTTAATATTTGTGAAACTTTTTAATATGGTTCTTAGCTAATTTATATTTTCTATAAGAATAGTATAGGAATAATCAAAAGGGTAGCCTTTAATTTTTGTTTTTAGGGTGTACCATATCCCAATATGACATAAAACATCATGTGTCAAAAAAAATAAACGAATTGAAAGAAAAAAGAGAAGTAATCATGTAATTTTATTTCATAAAACTAGCACTTTGTACTAGCAAATAAGCACACACGAGATTACTAATTTTATAAACAAAATTTTAGAGTTTCTGAGAAGCAAACAGTAATATCAAGAATATATTGAATATACAAAATAATAAACAAAGTAATTGTAAAAAGTTTTTTGAAAACTTACATGTTCAAGAAAAAAAAAATCAATACCCATTTGAAAGAGAGAAGGCAACACTGATAATGGAGAGAGGGGGAGATAGGGAACACATATAAGAGAAAAAATAACAATATATGTTGATTATGGAGAGAGTGGGAGAGAGGAGCAACGTATATAGAGAGAGAAAATAATGATGTTTGAGATTTACACGGAAATAAATTATCATTATAAAAGAGTCAGAATAGAAATAAGACTCCCTCATAGATCTGAACGAATCAAATGCTTTCAAACCCATTAAGTGATTTATTTTTAAAAAATAAAACAAACACACTTAATGGCTCAATGTCTGGACCATTCAAATTCAGACCTCCATTAAGTACAAATAAATGAGGCCTAAGCGTCCTAAATAGATCTGTTTAAATAAATTTCATCATTAATTTGTTTTTGTGCTAATTCTAAGAAAAGTCCTAGTAAAACCTCACTAAATTAATATAGGTGGATTATGAAATATTATTATATTGTAAAGGTATTATTTAATCGATAAATTAATATTTATCAATTTAAAGAATGTTATGAGATTCAACCTTGTGATGTTAGAATAATAAGAGTTTTCAAGATGTAATATCGCAACACATCTTATCATGGGATATTAGAAGTCTATGAAGTGGGATAAACTGATTTAGGAAAGACTAATGTTTTGGATGCTATGAATTTTTGTAATCCCTACTTGGACAACAAATGTTCAACATGAAACAATAGTAAATTATTTTTAACACTGCAAAATTCGTTGTGGAAATGAAATCTCAGAGAATTTGAATCAACCCACTTGTGAAAATGTCATTCATGAACTTGAGGTCATGATTAATGATCACAATTACTGCAAAAAAAAATGGACGTCAATAACATGTTCGATTATCCGGATGAAAATGATACATGTTCAGAGTCTAGAGCTTAGAAGAAATTGAGCACATCATCCAAAAAAATAATTCTAATGATGAAGTTGAAGATGATATAATACATTTGGAATCAGTGACATGTAACGAAAAACTATCGCATCTGAAACTCTTCACATTTGTATGGTGCAGTTCGAAAAGACAACACCAGAACTTTTGGATGCAATAACAATATTTAGAGATGAACTTCAACTAGAATTAAATTTTAACAAAATATAAAACACTATAAAATCATATTTCACTAAATTTTCATAGATATGTTGTACTTCATACATTTATATAGGGGTCTCAAGAAAATATATTATCTTATTATCTTATCGGAATGTGTGAATTTTTTTCATTGACCGATGTCGAGACCGGAAAATGTATTATCTTAGAGAAATTATTAATTTAGTGAGATTTTATTGTATCCGCATAGTAATTAATTGAGGTCACAATTTTAAACCGTTTAATAAACTTATTCAATTTAAGAGTCCTAATTAGATCTGTGGAAATAAATTTCATCAATAATTTATTTTTGTGTTAATTCTAAAAATCAGATAGACTAGTGGACCAATAAATAAAGTCCTAATTATTTCTTTTTATTTACTAAATTAAATAAAGTCCTAATTATTTCTTTTTATTTACTAAATTAAGATATAATGTTATGCATAAATGTATTTGTTTCACTAATTAAGTTTAACCATAAAAGAATTTTAATTAGTTTTATTTAACTCTATTTATTTGTGGGATCAACTTTCCATGACATAAAAAAAAATTAATGATAAATTTTGTTGAGTGATTTTACTAATACAAAGGTCTAAGTTGAGTAGCTTTACTGATACAAAAGTTTAAGTTGAGTGGTTTTATTGATATTAAACAAAGTTAAATGACTTTGCAAGATAAATTCCTAAAGTTGAATGACCTTTTAAGATATTGACTCGAACAATACGTATAGCAGAATATATATTTTAACCACTAAGAAATTAAACAAAAACAAAAATTAGAGGAAACATTAACTTATAAATTAAGTTGAATTGTTATAGAATATTGTTAAAATTGTCACGACCCAAGGTAGCTGGCGTATCACACCCCGAAAGGCCCCATACAAGACACTTAGCTTTCGTCATACAAGAAATAGAATAAAAGAGTTAACGAGAAATATTTCAAGTCCAAACCATTTTATAAAAGTAAAGCGGAAGTCTAAACATTAGACTCGAAGTCATCTAGTATATAACAATGAATCTGGGCGAAGCCCGTACATCATGTTCAAAAATAAATTGAAAGTAAGGAAAGACTGAAAACAATAAATGTCCGTCCTCGAAGCATGAGTACTCACCCAAAGTTCGAAATCTCCTCAACGAACTCTAGTCACGAAACTGGGAACCCTGACTGTCGGACCCTACATTTGGGAAAATGTAGGCAAGAGTATGCATTATTACAAAATATGTACCAAGTGTGATAGCCATGCAGAAAACTTTTGAAAACATACTTAAAAGAGATACCTTTATGAAATGCAATGACCAACCTAAACATGAGATAACGAGTTAGAAAACATGAGACATAAGACATGGTCAATGCACATAGTCATCATCTTAAACATGTATGAGATACTTCCTTGAAGTAACCTTAGTTCATCATAACTTGCTTGTGAGATGTAGCCTTAACCTACATATAAGACCATGTGAGCTATTAACATGAAATCTGGTGTCTCCCACACCAAAAAGAGTTGTCCTACTTGCCACGGTAAGTTCCATAAACTTCTAGCTTATGTGGATCCACTAGCTAATGTCTATCTAGAAAATCCTATGTTGGCACATAGTTTAAGGGATATGGATAATCGCCACTTGTCCACTCGGTTCTAAGCTTAACTTCCACGGAATCATTCTTATTCATATTCATCTTAGCTCTTAAAGGAACATGGGTAATCGTGTCTTGTCCATACATCATGTGACATGGGTAATCGACTTTTGTCATTCAATTAGAGAGCATGGGTAATCACCTCTTGCCTCAACATTAGGATAGCTCCTTAACATTGGTTCGTTTTAGGTGAGAAAGCCTTTCAAACTTAAAAACCCTTATCGTGTGAGAAAACCTTTCACAACTCATGCTTACATGTTTATATGAGAAATCCTTTCAACAACACAAAAATAGCAACATCATTGATACTTCACTCTCAAAGCATCCTTAAAACATTTACATAAATTTCATGAGAACATGCTTGATTTCATAAACTTCTCTTTCATAATCTAAAACCCACATTATATAATCATAACTTGGAAAACATGGGGATTACATGGGTTCATGGGGTATCCTCATAAAAACATGAGATTAACTCAATTCATGCATAAGAGATCATAAATCAATCAATTAAATGAATAAAAAAAAACCATGACATAGAAGAAAACCCTAACTCAATTGGGGAATTCTAACTTTAAAAATTGGAGAAGTTGGGAACTCCATGGATGAAAGGAATCCATGGATGAAAACTATCATACCTCAATGCCAATTGCTCAACTTCAATGGAGGAATTGGAGACTTGACTTGAAACCCTAGGTTGATCCCTTCTTCTTCAAGCTTTCTAGAGAGAGAAATATTTTGAGAGGAAGACTTGTTCTTCTTCTGTAAATTTGAGAGAATGATTTCAATTGGGCAAATTTTAGGGATAAAACTTTTATATAGGGGTTTTGGTTAAAGGTTAAAATGACATAGTATTAGGATAAAATAATTAGGAAAAGACCCAAAAGCCCCTGAAATTAATAACTGCCGACCCAGACGACGGTTTGTTGGTCAGACCACGGACCGTCCTGTTAGGGCGTCGTTTGCGAATCAGAGGCTAGAATCTGAGGCCTTGATCGATGGACCCCCATCCACAGACCATGGATCCAACGACGGTCCGTTGGTCCCAGACGTGGATCTTGACTTTTGATCCTGAATTTCATCTAAGTATGGGGCTCACCTACGAGACCTACCTACGATCCATACTTTGAACGACAACCGTCCTGGTGAACCATTGAAAATGAATTGGAACTTGACATTTTGGAAAACTGACTGGCAAATCCACGGACCCGACCTACGGTTCATGTGTCAGGCGACGGACCGTCAGCAGCGTCTGTCAGTCCTGGCATCAGATTTCTTAAAAAACGGAATTTTTTTACCCTTTCTCAAATTCGAGGTGTTACATTATCTCCCCCTTGAGATAATTCATCCTCGAATGAGATTCAAGATATCATAAGGAACGTAGGAACTCAAACCTAACAGCCCAACATGCATGCAATTACATAAATACACATATCCGAGGAGGAAACATCAACTCCAAGATAAAGCATGATCAAAATATCATATCATTAAGTGCATATGCAACTCATACTCAAATGCACATAAACAAGTAGAAATCAATCAAGTTGACTCATTTTATCAAAAGTTATGTTTTTTCATGAACATGCATAAATGAGGAAATCATGGGAATATCTAAAATACATGACACCAAAAGAGTAAACCATGAGAAACATCAATACAACAAGCTAGAGTAGGGATGGAAGGAAAGAGATGAGGATAACGGGACATCATATCGGTATCGGCCTCCCAAGTAGCACCCTCAACTAACTGATTCCTCCACAACACTTTCACCGAAGCAACTTCTTTATTTCTCAACTTCTTGACTTGTCGGTCTAAAATCTCAACCGAATCTTCTTCATAAGAAATATTCTCATCAACTCCCAAACCTTCTAAGGAAACTATAGATTTCGGATCACCAACACATTTCTTTAATATGGAGAAATGGAAAACTGGATGCACCGATGCCAACTCATTAGGCAATTCTAGTTCATAAGCAACCTTACCAATACGTCTCAAAATATGATATGGGCCTACATATCGGGGACTAAGATTCCCTTTCTTACCAAACCTCATTACATCCTTCATTGGTGAAATTTTCAAATATACCCAATCATTAACATCAAACTCAAGATCTCTTCTTCTAACATTGGCATATGACTTTTATCGACTTTGAGCCGTTTTCATCCTTTCTCTAGTAAGTTGAACTTTTTCCATAGCCTCATGTACCAACTCGGGACCTATTAGGGTAACTTCACCCACCTCAAACCAACCTATAGGAGATCTACACCTCCTACCATACAAGGCCTCAAATGGAGCCATACCAATACTTGAGTGATAACTATTGTCATATGCAAACTCAATCAAGGGAAAATGATCATCCCTATTTCCCTTGAAATCTATCACACATGCTCTCAACATATCTTCCAAAGTTTAGATAGTACGCTCCGCTTGCCCATCGGTTTGGGGATGAAAGGCCGTACTAAGCTTAACACAAGTACCAAGACCTTTTTGAAAAGATCTCCAAAACTGAAAAGTGAATTGGGTACCACGATCGGAGATAATGGATAAAGGCACTCCATGAAACTTTACCATTTCCCTCAAGTACAACTTAGCATAATCCTCAGCCGAATAGAAACCTTGACAGGAATAAAATGAGCCTATTTCGTCATTCGATCTACTATAACCCAAATTGAGTCGGGTTTTATCCGGGTGCCAGGCAAGCCAACGACGAAGTCCATGTTCAAATCTTCCCACTTCCAAGTAGGAATACTAATGTCTTGGGACAAACCTCCCAGTTTCTGATGCTCAACTTTCACTTGTTGACAATTGGGACAGTTAGCCACAAACTCCGCAATATCCCTCTTCATCCCATCCACCAATAGATTTGCCGCAAATCACGGTACATCGTGGTGGCTCCCGGGTGAATGGAATATCGGGAACTATGGGCTTCTGACAAAATTTGTTCTCTCAAGCCATCAACATTAAGAACACACAACCGACCTAGATATCTAAGTACCCTATCTCCCCTTTAGGAGAAAGCCTCTACGGACTTTTTAAACACCGCTTTCTTTAATTCAACGAAAGTCGGATCAAGACCTTGCTTGGCTTTCACATCAGCCACAAAAGATGATTCTGAACCATTGTGAATCATAACCCCACCTTTGGTAGAGTCCACTAACTGAACACCCAACCAGGCCAATCTGTGGACGTCTCGAACTAGATCTTTCTTATCATCCTCGATGTGAGCAACACTACCCATAGATAACTGACTAAGAGCATCTGCCACCACATTCGCCTTACCAGGGTGATAGAGAACATTCATATCATAATCTTTCAATAACTCAAGCCACATTCTTTGGTGAAGATTTAGATCCTTCTATTTAAACACATATTGCAAACTCTTGTGGTCGGTAAAGACATTCAGATGGACACCATACAAATAGTACCTCCAAATCATTAAGGAAAAAACAACCGCAGCTAGCTCAAGGTCATGGGTAGGATAATTCTTCTCATGAATCTTAAGTTGTCGTGAAGCATAGGCAATGACTTTTCCATTTTGCATAAGCACACACCCTAGCCCAATTCTCAAGGCATCACAATAAAAAACAAAACCATCAGTCCCTTCCAATAAAGTCAACACCAGAGCGGAAGTAAGTCTATACGTCAATTCCTGAAAACTCTTTTCACATGCTTCGGACCATATGAACTGAGCCTTTTTTTGAGTCAATGTTGTCAATGGAGAGGCAATTGACGAAAACCCCTAAACAAACCTTCTGTAGGAACCAGCCAAACCCAAGAAGCTTCTAATATTCGAAGGGGATAGAGGTCTAGGCCAACTCTTAACCGCATCCGTCTTTTTAGGATCTACCTCAATACCCTTACTTGAAATAATATGACCAAAAAAACCACAGACCTTAACTAAAACTCACATTTGCTAAACTTAGCAAAGAGTTGTTGGTCCTTGAGGACTTGCAACACAATCCTCAAATGGTTGTTGTGATCATCCTCACTTCTCGAATAGATCAATATATCATCAATGAACACAATCACAAACATGTCAAGGTACTGTCTAAACACCCTATTCATCAAATCCATAAATGTCGCTGTAGCATTAGTCAAGCCGAACGACATTAACAAAAACTCATAATGACCATACCGAGTTCAAAAATCTGTCTTCGGAATGTCATCTTCTCTCACCCTCAATTGGTGATAACCCGACCGAAGGTCAATCTTAGAAAAGTAACTTACTCCTTGAAGTTGGTCAAATAAATCATCTATCATTGGGAGAGGATACTTTTTCTTAACGGTAACCTTGTTCAACTGCCGATAGTCAATACACATACGAAGTGAACCATCTTTCATTCTAACAAACAAAACTGGAGCACCCCATGGAGAGATACTCGGTCGGATGAAACCCTTATCCAACAAATCTTTCAATTGTTCTTTCAACTCCTTTAGTTCTGCCGGAGCCATTCGGTAAGGAGGAATAGATATAGGTTGCATATCAGGGAGAAGGTCAATACCAACGTCTATTTCCCTTTTGGGAGGAATACCAGGTAAATCATCTGGGAACACTCCCGGAAACTCATTAACTACGAGGACCGTCTCAAGAGTAGGGGTTTCATAATCTACATGTAACACCCCATAAATTTTTATTTTTATTTTTTTGAACTAAGACTCGAACCATCCTTCGTTGTGAGTAGGATTTTACCGAGGAATTTAAATTTTCTTAAGTGTTAAGGTCACTAGATATAGCACCTTGGGTTCCAAAAAAAACTAAAGAGAAATTCATTCAAGCCATTCCTAGGTTCTTCTAAGTTTTTGGTCAATTTCAAACGACCATAACTTTCACTACAGAATGAGTTAGGTGGCCCATAAGATATCAAATGAAATATCTCTGAGTCCTCTTTCCAACGCCACCAAGTTTGCTAATTTTTGAGCTCGTATGAGGGAGATATGCCCATTTGAAGTTGAGCTGTCCATTTAAGGAAAGTTACCCAGATTTAAGAGGGGTATTTTGGTCTTTTCCTTACCCTATTAGATTTATTTCATTTTTAGTAATTAATTAAGGGTCTAAACTGATTTTGTTCAATTTACCCAAAACCTAATTCACGCTAGGGTTTTAGAAAAGAGTTCAAGAAGAGAAAAGAGGAGAAAGGTCAAGATTTTGTCAAGTTCTTGAGATTTTGGCTGCGAATTTTGCATAAGGTTTGATCCCTAAGAGGTATGTGAGTTCACATAGCATTGGGTTCGTTCACCCACGCGCCAATCATATTATTTTCAGCGTAATTTCATCCAAAAAAGATGAAGGTTTGATGTTCTTGATTAGTGTTCTTGAATTTGCTTTCATTCTTGAATTATAATGGGATTGATGATGTTCTTGAGATAATCGTGTCGATTTTAAGAGTTGTTTTGAGTAGATTTTTATGTACATGTATTGGGTAACTGAATTTAAAGAGAAATTGAGAAAAAGAATCGATTTTAGTCGAATAAAGATCAGAAAACGAGTTAAAAAATTCATCGAAATGGTCTGGGGAGGGGCCGGGGCGACGCGCCCCCGATGAGCCAGAAGGTATGGGGCCTGCCCCCACCCTTTTTCCGTCGTTTAGCCTATCTAAGTTATCTTACAGTGTACCTTCACTCCCTATTGATTCTAACTACTCTAAACGACTTCTAAACATCTAGAAATCATCCATAAACATGAATCGTAACATTGAATCCATAAATTCAAAATTCAAGGTAGAGTTAAGAGCCAAGTCTATAGAGTTCTTTCGAGTCTTTTGAGAAAGTCCCTTTGAGTCTTTTGAGGAGTCTTTTACAAATTCTAATAACTTGTTCCAAGACTCAAGTAAGTGAGCTTGAGATTGAGGAGAATGTATTCATGAGTCTACACTATCATCGAGATCCTTCATATCATGAATCATAACTCTTGAATTCATAGTTAAAATTCAAGAGAGAGCTAAGAGTAGAGTCCAAGAAAGTCTTTGAGTTCAATTGTGAATCCTTCGAGATCAACTATCGATTTGAGTTAAGTTTTGAGGAAGTAAGTATGAGAATGAGAAGAGTCGTATACATGAGTTCCATATTGTTATGTAGACCCTTGAGTCGAGTCGTTCATGCCCATAAATTCCGCATGAACTCCATGAGTTGAGTATCTTTGAAAGGAGTAGTATCTTCAAGTTCAAAGCCTTGAGTATTGAATTCATAACACTTTGAGGTTATTTTCCTAATTAGAGGGCTATTACATGTTACTTATTGAGGGTCCTTGAGTTGAGTTGGTCATGCCCATAATTCTGCATAAACCCTATGAGTTGAGCATTCTTGAAATGAGTAGTATCATGAAGTCCTTGAGTTGTTCATGCCCATAATTTTGCATGAACCCCGTGAGTCAATCAGTCTTGAGATGAGGAGTATCATTGAGTCCTTGAGTTGAGTAGGTCATGCCCATAATTCCGCATGAACCCTATTTTGAGAAGTCTTTTGTAAACCTTTTTTAAAAAACTTGTTTTAAGACTTGAGCACTTGAGTTGAGAAAGAGTAGAGTTGAGTTCATTTTCTTTAAAATGATATATGGGAACTAACTCTTCCCAAGAATAAAATGTTTTCACATTTAAAAGAGGAGGAAACTGAGATTTCCAAAAGAGTTTTGAGCAAGTCGAGTACTATCTCTTTTTAGAGAAAGATTTTGAGTAATAATCTCAAACCACAGAGAGAGTTATGTTTTTAAACATATGAGCTAGTATATTTTGGGAGTAGTATTGAGCATTGATATGGACGAGTTCAGATAAATCAAGTCTCAATAAACCATGTAGCCAATGTGGGTAAAAAAGGGTCATACTTTTTAGATGATTCTTTAATGCTTTTTAGCATAGACTAGTGAATCCACTTAGTTGAGAGGTTCTATACCCTGACAAATTATAGGACAGTTCTTGCAGCATGGGCGTATCATCATATAGCTCATAGTGATGGTTGTCGGTTGGAGAATCTCCCACAGAGTTATATTGTATTTTTATATAAAAATTGAGTTGTTATTATAGGAGGTAGAGTGTGTTGTAGCTAGAAAAGAGTTGTGATGAAGTGTCACTGTGTAGGTAATCACCAAGTGTAAGTTTTGAATAGAAGAGCAGGAGTATTCATGAGGTGATAGATCTAAGCTAGGCTTATGATTATGAGGGAGAGCCCATAATATTCAAAGTGTTATATAACTAGTTAGACAATGATATTTAGTGAAGTGTGATAGAAATTTGTAAGTGTGGAGACTAAGAGGTAAGAATTGACCACTTGTCATGAGGTCCTAGTGGATGAGTGTTTCTGAATTTGTACCTAGTAGTTGTAAGTTAATATAGTAAGCGAGCAACATATTGATATTCGGGTTTTGTAATAAACATTAAGCTTGAATTTAAGATGAGTGTCTTGATCAAAAGAATGGCAACATGAGGGTAATGAGGTTAGTCTTGAGATATGATCTAGAAGACTTGGCATAGAGCAGGTGAGGAATTGATGTGATTAGTTGCAATAAATATGAGTGGTACAAGTGAGAGAACCTAACCTTTAGATAAGGGAAGTGGAGTGTGGCTAAGTCACAAGAGTAAAGAGAGCATTACGAGGTGTACCGAGAAGGTATGTAATCAAAAGAGGTTAACAGAAACACATTATAAAGAAGTCTTAGTACCTGCTTATGGAGAGTTCGGTAATCATGAGATAAGCTTTTCCCTATGTTAGAGTAAAAGAGGATGTAGACTAGTTAGAGATGTTGGAATAGGTCCATAGCCTTCAAGTGTCAGCTTTAGACCTAAGGGGGAGATGACAAGATGAGAAGTCAAGTCAAGTGTTCGAGAATAAGATAGTTATGAGTTCCAAAGAGTAAGGGAGGTATCTTTTCAGAGGTACTTTTAGTATTGGAGTAAGGTTAAAAAGAGAAGGTTAATGATCTTATCGTGATAGTGATGGTGTGATAATTCTGTCTAAGGTTATATATGAGGAGGAAGGAGAGGATGAGGTTTTACTATGAGAAATAGTTAAATGAGAGCCATTAGTTGGTTCCGAATAGTAATGCGGGCAAATTCTAGTTGGTATGGCAGAGATGATAAGAGTAACCTCGTTCCATACCCAGTCCAGCAATCATTCGAGGACGAATGATCCTAAGGGGGAGATATTGTAACACCCCAGGAAAAAAAATTAACTAAGACTCGAACCGTCCTTTGTTGTGAGTAGGATTTTACCGAGGAATTTAAATTTTCTTAAGTGTTAAGGTCACAGGATATAGCACCTTGGATTCCAAAAAGAACTAAAGAGAAATTCATTCAAGCCATTCCTAGGTTCTTCTAAGTTTTTGGTCAACTTCAAATGACCATAACTTTCACTACAGAATGAGTTAGGTGGCCCATAAGATATCAAATGAAATATCTCTGAGTCCTCTTTCCAACTCCACCGAGTTTGCTAATTTTCGAGCTTGTATGAGGGAGATATGCCCGTTTGAAGTCGGGCTATTCATTTAAGAAAAGTTACCCAGATTTAAGAGGGGTATTTTGGTCTTTTTTTATTTTTAGTAATTAATTAGGGGTCTAAAATGATTTGTTTCAGTTTACCCAAATCCTAATTCACTCTAGGGTTTTAGAAAAGAGTTCAAGAAGAGAAAAGAGGAGAAAAGAGGAGAAAGAGGAGAAAGGTCAAGATTTCGTCAAGTTCTTGAAATTTTAGCTGCTGATTTTGCCAAGGGTTTGATCCCTAAGAGGTATGTGAGTTCACATAGCATTGGGTTTGTTCACCCACGCGCCAATCATATTATTTTCAGCGTAATTTCATCCTAAAAAGATGAAGGTTTGATGTTCTTGATTAGTGTTCTTGAATTTGCTTTCGTTCTTGAATTAGGATAGGATTGATGATGTTCTTGAAATAATCGTGTCGATTTTAAGAGTTTTTTATTAGTAGATTCTTGTGTACATGTATTGGGTAACTGAATTTAAAGAGAAATTGAGAAAAAGAATCGATTTTAGTCGAATTAAGATCAGAAAATGAGTTGAAAAATTTATCGGAATGTTTTGGGGAGGAGGTAGGGAGACGCGCCCCCAATGCGCCAGAATGTTTAGGGCAACTCCCCCCCCTCCCCCGATGCAACAGAAGGTCTGGGGCGGCGCGTCAGCAGTGCGCCAGAACCCAGTCTCTGAACTTCAGGGACTGGCGCCCCGCGCCAGCAGTGCGCCAAGGTCGCCTGCCCCCACCCTTTTTTCGTCGTTTAGCCTATCTAAGTTCTCTTAAAGTGTACCTTCACTCCCTATTGATTCTAACTACTCTAAACGACTTCTAAACATCTAGAAATCATTCATAAACATGAATCGTAACCTTGAATACATAAATTCAAAATTCAAAGTAGAGTTAAGAGCCAAGTTTTGAGAGTTCTTTCGAGTCTTTTGAGAAAGTCCCTTTGAGTCTTTTGAGGAGTCTTCTACAAATTCTAATAACTTATTTCAAAACTCAAGTAAGTGAGCTTGAAATTGAGGAGAATGTATTCATGAGTCTACACTATCATCGAGATCCTTCGTATCATGAATCATAACTCTTGAATTCATAATTAAAATTTAAGAGAGAGTTAAAAGTAGAGTCCAAGAAAGTCTTTGAGTTCAATTGTGAATCCTTTGAGATCAACTATCTATTTGAGCTAAGTTTTGAGGGAGTAAGTATGAGAATGAGAAGAGTAGTATACATGAGTTCCATATTGTTATGTAGACCCTTGAGTCGAGTCGTTCATGCCCATAAATTCTGCATGAACTCCATAAGTTTAGTATCTTTCAGAGGAATAGCATTTTCAAGTTCTAAGCCTTGAGTATTGAGTTCCTAACCCTTTGAGATTATTTTCCTAATTAGAGGGCTATTTATTACATGTTACTTATTGAAGGTCCTGGAGTTGAGTTGTCCATGCCCATAATTCCGCATGAACCTTATGAGTTGAGCATTCTTGAAATAAGTAGTATTATGAAGTCCTTGAGTTGAGTTGTTCATGCCCATAATTCTGCATGAACCTCATGAGTCGAGCAGTCTTGAGATGAGGAGTATCATTGAGTCCTTGAGTTTAGTAGTTCATGCCCATAATTCCGCATGAATCCTATTTTGAGAAGTCTTTTGCAAGCCTTTTTTAAAATACCTTTTTAAAGACTTGAGCACTTGAGTTGAGAACGAGTAGAGTTGAGTTCATTTTCTTTAAAATGATATAAGAGAACTAAGTATTCCCAAGAGTAAAATATTTTCACATTTAAAAGAGGAGGAAACTGAGATTTCCCAAAGAGTTTTGAGCAAGTCGAGTACCATCTCTTTTTAGAGAAAGATTTTGAGTAATAATCTCAAACCACGGAGAGAGTTATGTTTTTAAATATATGAGCTAGTATATTTTAGGAGTAGTATTGAGCACCGATATGGAGACGAGTTCAGATAACTCAAGTCTCCATAAACCATGTAGCCAACATGGGTAGAAAGGGTCATACTTTTTAGATGATTCCTTAATGATTTTTAGCATAGACTAGTGGATACACTTAGTTTATACGTTCTATACCTTTATAAATATAGGACAGTTCTGGGAGTATGGGTGAGACGTTGTATCATTACATAGCTCATAGTGATGGTTGTCGGTTAGAGAATCTCCCACAGAGTTATATTGTATTTTTATATACAAATTGAGTTGTTATTGTATTCTACAATACATTGATTTGCTATCTACAGTTTTACATCTTTCCATATATATTGTATATTTTATTGTTGCTTATTCCTTGAGTATCTTGATTTGAGTACCTTTGGGTTGAGTATCATATCTTTGAGATGAGTACCTAATCTTTGATTGAGTTGATTATCTAATCTTTGAGTTGAGTTGAGTATCTAATCTTTGAGTTGAGTATCTTGTTCTTGAGTTGAGTTAGGAAGAGGTAAGTATGTTTCTTTTTTATCAAGTTCAAGCTTATGTTTATGCTTTAGAATTTCCCTTACATGCTCATACATTCCATGCTCGTACATTGGCCTGCATTGTTTCATGATGCAGATATAGGTATTCAGGATCATTCAACAGGCGTTTCGTTGATACCACTTGCAGTTCCAATTAGCTATGCTAAGCCTCCTTGCTTCCGGAGGATTTCATTTACCATTCAGTTTAGTCAGGATGTCGTGGGTCTTGTCCCGACTTCCATCTTTGTCATTTAGAGGCTTCATAGATAGACAATAGAGTTTGAGAAGTTTGTTTCATTTATTTTGTTAAATGTTTTAAAGACTTGAGATGCTTATTTCTGGCGAGTTGAATATTCTATTTTATTCAGAGTTAATCTTTTGAGTTAAAGATTTTTTAATTGAGTTCAATAAATTTTATTCACTCTTAAGCTTTCTATGCTTGAGTTACTCTTCCGCTTGTAGTCAGCCAGGATGAGGGTTCGCTTAGGGACCAGAAATATTTCTCGAGTGCCGGCCACGTCCAGGGTGTAGGCTCTGGTCGTGACAAACTTGGTATCAGAGCATAGAGTTCAAGAGTCCTAGAGTGTCTATAAAGTCGTGTCTGTAGAGTCCTAGTTATCGGTGTGAAGCGCGCCACACCTATAATTAAGAGGCTGCAACATTTGGAAACTATCTCACTTCTTTCATACTCTTAATCGTGCAATAGAGTTATGTTATAGAGATTTATTCATACTCGCGCGTTTCTCAGATTCATTCTACTACCCGTCGTACTAGAGGTGGTTGAAAAGAAAAGGCAGTCCTTTAACGATGAGTTTCTCTTAGCAAGAGTCTTGAGGAAGTCATGAGACTCCAAAGAGTCTTGAGAGAAGCCCATGAGTGAGTTAAGTATGGAGTTTCATAGGAATGCACTCATGTTCATATGAATCATGCGTTTGAGCTAAAAGCAAATTGTACACTCTTCCCTAAAACTTATTCAGATGAGACCTTTAAAAGGATTATATGTTTAGAGCTTGGGTAATATCTTCACCCGAAAAGGTAACATGAGTTACGAGATCATGAGCAGTAGCAGTGAAAGAGCCCAGAGTTAGAGAAAAGTATGCAGAGGTTTAGTGATTTAAGAAAGGGAGATGGTGTTTTGACAAGCTATGTTACTACAGTTATGCACCTAGTAAGTTACTAATGAAGAGTTTTCACTTATGGGTAGACTAAGAAGTGATGAGTTATGAAGATTCGATCATAGAAGGTAGAGTGTGTTGTAGCTAGAAAAGAGTTGTGATGAAGTGTCACTGTGTAGGTAATGACCAAGTATAAGTGTTGAATAGAAGAGCAGGAGTATTTTTGAGCTGATAGATCTAAGCTAGGCTTATGATTGTTAGGGAGAGCCCATAATATTCAAATTGTTATAGAACTAATTTGGAGATGATGTATAGTGAATAAGTGAATAGTACTTTAGTTGTGAAGTGAAGTGTGATAGAAATTTGTAAGTGTGGAGACTGAAAGGTAAGGATTGACCACTTGTCATGGGGTCCTAGTGGATGACTGTTTCTGAATTTGTACCTAGTAGTTGTAAGATAATATAGTAAGCGAGCATTCATATTGATAATCGGGGTTAGTAATAAACATTAAGCTTAATTTGAGATGAGTGTCTTGTTAAAAAGAATGGAAACATGAGGGTAATGAGGTTAGTCTTGAGATATAATCTAGAAGACTTGGCATAGAGCAGGTGAGGAATTCAAGAGAGAGATAAGAGCAGAGTCGAAGAAAGTCTTTGAGTTCAATTGTGAATCCTTGGAGATCAACTATCGATTTGAGCTAAGTTTTGAGGAAGTAAGTATGAGAATAAGAAGAGTCGTATACATGAGTTCCATATTGTTATGTAGACCCTTGAGTCGAGTCTTTCATGCCCTTAAATTCCGCATGAACTCCATAAGTTGAGTATCGTTGAGAGGAGTAGTATCTTCAAGTTCTAATCCTTGAGTATTGAGTTCCTAACCCTTTGAGATTATTTTCCTAATTAGAGGGCTATTACATGTTACTTATTGAAGGTCCTTGAGTTGAGTTGTTCAAGCTCATAATTCCGCATGAACCCTATGAGTTGAGCATTCTTGAAATGAGTAGTATCATGAAGTCCTTAGTTGAGTTGTTCTTGCCCATAATTCTGCATGAACCCCATGAGTCGAGCAGTCTTGAGATGAGGAGTATCATTGAGTCCTTGAGTTTAGTAGTTCATGCCCATAATTCCGCATGAACCCTATTTTGAGAAGTCTTTTGCAAACCTTTTTTAAAAAACTTGTTTTAAGACTTGAGCACTTGAGTTGAGAAAGAGTTGATTTGAGTTCATTTTCTTTTAAATGATATATGGTAAATAAGTATTCCCAAGAGTAAAATGTTTTCACATTTAAAAGAAGAGGAAACTGAGATTTCCCAAAGATTTTTGAGCAAGTCGAGTACCATCTCTTTTTAGAGAAAGATTTTGAGTAATAATCTCAAACCACAGAGAGAGTTATGTTTTTAAACATATGAGCTAGTATATTTTAGGGGTAGTATTGAGCACCGATATGGGGACGAGTTCAGATAACTCAAGTCTCCATAAACCATGTAGCCAACGTGGGTAGAAAGGGTCATACTTTTTAAATGATTCTTTAATGCTTTTTAGCATAGACTAGTGGATCCACTTAGTTGAGAGGTTCTATACCCCGGCAAAGAATAGGATAGTTCTGGCAGCGTGGGCGAGACGTTGTATCATCACATACCTCATAGTGATGGTTGTCAGTTAGAGAATCTCCCACAGAGTTATATTGTATTTTTATATACAAATTGAGTTGTTAATGTATTCTTCAATATATTGATTTGCTATCTACAGTTTTACAGCTTTCCATATATATTGCATCTTTTATTGTTGCTTATTCCTTGAGTATCTTGAGTTGAGTAACTTTGGGTTGAGCATCATATCTTTGAGTTTGAGTACCTAATCTTTGAGTTGAGTTGAGTATCTTATCTTTGAGTTGAGTTGAGTATCTAACCTTTGAGTTGAGTCTCTAATCTTTGAGTTGAGTATCTTGTTCTTGAGTTGAGTTAGGAAGAGGTAAGTATGTTTCTTTTTTATCAAGTTCAAGCTTATATTTATGCTTTAGAATTCCCCTTACATGCTCCTACATTCCATGTACAGAGCCATTTTTCCTGCATCGTTTCATGATGCAGATACAGGTATTCAGGATCATTCAACAGGCGTTTCGTTGATACCACTTGCAGTTCCAGTTAGCTATGGTGAGCCTCCTTGCTTCCAAAGGATTTCATTAACCTTTCAGTTTATTCAGGATGTCGTGGATCTTGTCCCGACTTCCATCTTTGTCATTTAGAGGCTTCATAGATAGACAATAGAGTTTGAGAAGTTTTTTTCATTTATTTTGTTAAATGTTTTAAAGACTTGAGATGCCTATTTCTGGCGAGTTGAATATTCTATTTTATTTAGAGTTAATCTTTTGAGTTAAAGATTTTGTAATTGATTTCAATGAATTTTATTCGGTTTTAAGCTTTGTATGCTTGAGTAATCTTCCGCTTGTAGTCAGCCAAGATGAGGGTTCGCTTGGAGACCAGAAATGGTTCTCGAGTGCCGGCCACGTCCAGGGAGTAGGCTCGGTTTGTGACAAACTAGGTATCAGAGCATGGATTTCAAGAGTCCTAGGGTGTCTATGAAGTCGTGTCTGTAGAGTCTTAGTTATCAGTGTGAAGCGCGCCACACCTATAATTAGGAGACTGCAACATTTGGAAACTATCTCACTTCTTTCATACTCATAATCATGCTATAGAGCTATGTCATAGAGATTTATTCATACTCATGTGTTTCTCAGATTCATTCTACTACCCGTCATACTAGAGGTGGTTGAAAAGAAAGGACAGTCCTTTATCGATGAGTTGCTCTTAGCAAGAGTCTTGAGGAAGTCATGAGACTCCAGAGGTGCTTGAGAGAAGACCATGAGTGAGTTAAGTGTTGCGTTTCGTAGGAATGCACTCATGTTCATATGAATCGTGCATTTGAGCTAAAAGTGAGTTGTACACTCTTCCCTAAAACTTATTCAGCTAAGACCTTTAAGAGGATGGTATGTTTAGAGCTTGGATAATATCTTCACCCGAAAAGGTAACATGAGTTACGAGATCATGAGCAATAGTAGTGAAAGAGCCCAGAGTTAGAGAAAAGTATGCAGAGGCTTAATGATCTAAGAAAGGGAGATGGTATTTTGACGAGCTATGTTACTATAGTTATGCACCTAGTAAGTTACTAATGAAGAGTTTTCACTTATGGGTAGACTAAGAAGTGATGAGTTGTGAAGATTTGATCATAGAAGGTAGAGTGTGTTGTAGCTAGAAAAGAGTTGTGATAAAGTGTCACTGTGTAGGTAATGACCAAGTATAAGTGTTGACTAGAAGAGTAGGAGTATTCATGAGGAGATAGATCTAAGCTAGGCTTATGATTGTGAGGGAGAGCCCATAATATTCAAATTGTTATAGAACTAATTAGGCAATGATGTATAGTGAATGAGTGAATAGTACTTCAGTTGTGAAGTGAAGTGTGATAGAAATTTGTAAGTGTGGAGACTAAGAGATAAGGATTGACCACTTGTCATGAGGTCCTAGTGGATGAGTGTTTCTGAATTTGTACCTAGTAGTTGTAAGTTAATATAGTAAGCGAGCAATCATATTGATATTCGGGTTTAGTAATAAACATTAAGCTTGAATTTGAGATGAGTGTCCTGATCAAAAGAATGGAAACATGAGGGTAATGAGGTTAGTCTTGAGATATAATCTAGAAGACTTGGCATAGAGCAGGTGAGGAATTCAAGAGAGAGACAAGAGCAGAGTCGAAGAAAGTCTTTGAGTTCAATTGTGAATCCTTTGAGATCAACTATCGATTTGAGCTAAGTTTTGAGGAAGTAATTATGAGAATGAGAAGAGTCGTATACATGAGTTCCATAATGTTATGTACACCCTTGATTCGAGTCGTTCATTCCCATAAATTCTACATGAACTCCATGAGTTGAGTATCTTTGAGAGGAGTAGTATCTTCAAGTTCTATTCCTTGAGTATTGAGTTCCTAACCCTTTGAGATTATTTTCCTAATTAGAGGGCTATTACATGTTACTTATTGAAGGTCCTTGAGTTGAGTTATTCATGCCCATATTTCCGCATAAACCCTATGAGTTGAGCATTCTTGAAATGAGTAGTATCATGAAGTCCTTGAGTTGAGTTGTTCATGCCCATAATTCTGCATGAACCCCTTGAGTCGAGCAGTCTTGAGATGAGAAATATCATTGAGTCCTTGAGTTGAGTAGTTCATGCCCATAATTTCATCCTCGAAGCATGAGGACTCACCCAAAGTTTAAAATCTCCTCAACGAACTCTAGCCATGAAACTAGGAACCCTAACTGTCAGACCCTACATTTGGAGAAATGTAGGAAAGAGTATGTGTTAGGACAAAATATGTACCAAGTGTGATAGCCATGCATAAAATATTTGGAAACGTACTTAAAAGAAATACCTTCATGAAATGCAATGACCAAGCTAAACATGAGATAATGAGTTAGAAAACATGAAACATAAAACATGGTCAATGCACATAGTCGTCATTTTAAACATGTATGAGATACTTCCTTTAAGTAACCTTAATTCATCATAACTTGTTTCTGAGAAGTAGCCTTAAAAAACATATAAGACCATGTGAGCTATTAACATGGAATACGGTGTCTCCCACACCAAACAGAGTTGTCCTACTTGCCACGGTAAGGACCATGAACTTCTAGCTTATGTGGATCCACTAGCTAATGTCTATCTAGACAATCCTATGTTGGCACATAGTTTATGGAACATGGGTAATCACCACTTTTCCACTCGGTTCTAATCTTAACTTCCACGGAATCGTTCTTATTCATATTCATCTTAGCTCTTAAAGGAACATGGGTAATCGTTACATCATATGACATGGGTAATCGCCTATTGTCATTTAATTTGAGAGCATGGGTAATCGCCTCTTACCTCAACATTAGGATAGCTCCTTAACATTGGTTCATTCTAGGTGAGAAAGCCTTTCAACCTTAAGAACCCTTATCATGTGCGAAAATCTTTCACAATTCATGCTTACATGTGTATATGAGAAATCCTTCCAACAACACAACAATAACAACATCATTGATACTTCACTCTCAAAGCATCCTTAAAATATTTACATAAATTTCATGAGAACATGCTTAATTTCATAAACTTCTCTTTCATAATCTAAAACCTACATTATATAATCATAACTTGGAAAACATGGGGATTACATAGGTTCATTGGGGGGTCCTCATAAAAACCTTCGATTAACTCAACTCATGCATAAGATATCATAAACAATCAATTATATCAATAATCAAAGGAACCCATGACATAGAAGAAAACCCTAACTCAATTGGAGAATTCGAACTTTGAAAATTGGAGAAGTTGGAAAATCCATGGATGAAAGGAATCCATGGATGAAAACTATCATACCTCAATTCCAATTACTTAACTTCAATGGAGGAACTGGAGACTTGACTTAAAACCCTAGGTTGATCCCTTCTTCTTCAAGCTTTCTAGAGAGAGAAATATTTTTTGAGAGGAAGACTTGTTCTTCTTTTGTAAATTTGAGAGAATGATTTCAATTGGGCAAATTTTGGGGTTAAAACATTTATATAGGGGTTTTGGTGAAGGATAAAACGACATAGTGTTAGGATAAAATAGTTAGGAAAAGACCCAAAAGCCCTTGAAATTAATAATTGTCGACCCAAACGATGGCCAAACTGATGGTCTGTTGGTCAGACCACGGACCGTCGTGTTAGGGCGTCATTTAGGATCAGAGGCTAGGTTCTGAGGCCTTGATCTACGGACCCCATCCACGAACCGTGGATCCAACGAAGGTCCATTGGTCCCGGTGTAGATCTTGACTTTAGATCCTAAATTTCATCTAAGTATAAGACTCACCTATAAGACCTACCTACGACCCGTACTTTGAACGACGGACCGTCCTGGTGAACCATTGAAAATGAACTAGAACTTAACATTTTGGAAAAATGGCTAGCCAATCCACGGACCCGACCTAAGGTCCGTGTGTCAGATGACGGACCGTCGGTGGCGTCCGTCAGTCCTGGCACCAGATTTCTTAAAAACTGAATTTTTTTTACCCTTTCTTGATTTCGAGGTGTTACAAAAATATATGTTGAATGAGAATATGAATCAGGCATATCTTATAAATGAAACGGAAAAGGGCCTAAAATACCCCTCAACTATGTGAATTAGTACATATCAACCTTCATCTATCTATCGGCCCTAAAATGCCCCCGACGTCAATCTTTTAGCTCTTTTTTGCCCTTAACGGCCTAAATGATAACCTTAATTTACAACTTCATTAATGATGTGTCAATATCCTATTGACTACTCTAGTAATTAATTAAACTAATTAAAAAGACCATTGATTACCCACCTGCTCCACCCAAAAGCCCCACCCGATAAAATTATTTTAACCCAAGTACCCAACCGTTCATCCCCAAACCTAAAAAATATATAGCTCATCTCCTTTCTTCTTCATCATCAAAGTTATAACAAATTTATATGCTTATGACAAGGAAACACTCACAAACTTGTCATTGCAGATTTCCTTTTTTAAAAAGGAGAATTCAACACTACTTAAATTTAAAAATAACTTAAAATAAGGTTTTTTCCCAACTTCACATCTGAAAAATGTTGCTACAACAATTGAAAAAAAGGTAAATGTCTGTTTGGTGTGACAATTTGTCTCCTACTCTTTGGCATAAAATAGGTGTTATTGCTCTCGTGAAGCTGTTAAAACAATACTTTAAAATGACCAATCATGTTTGAAACCGTTCTTTACCGTCTAACTCAAGATAGCTACAAATATATTACAAATTCTCTACAATTCATTTTCCACCACTTTCATAAAAGATCTTAGAGTTCATCCTTTAGTACATTTGTGAGTGCATAATGGGACTAAAACCAAGAAAAAACTGGTCAAATATATTGTGGCACCCTTTAAGGTGTAAGGCAAAGCTAGAGAATTGTACATGAAAAATAATGGTTGTTGTCCTCAGCAAGTTGGTCAAGGCAGTAGTGTTATGTCCTGCACAGTTCCCCATCGAATACCTCAGAAGCAATCTACTTGGAGAAGTTACAGCACTGGGGTAGGAAGATTAGGCAGAATTCATGAAAATAAGACTTGTGATTTCAACGAATTGGACGTTGATATATATCGCAGATGAGCATATGTTGTGCTTAGGTTTGGGAATGAAGGGTTGGGTACCTGGGTTAAAAGAATTTTAAAGGGTGGGGCTTTTGGGTGGAGCATGTGGGTATTTGGTGGTCTTTTAAATTAGTTTAATTAATTATTAGGGTAGCCAATAAGATAGTGACACATCATTACTAAAGTTGTTAATTGAGGTTATCATTTAGTCCGTTAAAAAGAGGGCAAAAATGAGCTAAAAGGTTGATGTTGGGGGCATTTTAGACCTAATGGGTAGATGAAGGGTAATTTTGTACCAATTTGCATAGTTGAAGGATATTTTAGGCCCTTTTCCATAAATGAAAATGCCTTCTCTTGGTTTGGTACCAAGAGACATGAAAACTTGCTCTTGAAGCTCTCAATTCAAGAAAGCGATTTGGACATCTAATTGGCGTAAAGCCCAATGATGTGTTGTTTCCATGGAAAGGACGATGCGAATTATGGCTGGTTTGACGACTAGACTGAAAGTTTCAAAGTAGTCTTAGCCTTCCAGTTGATGGAACCCTTTGGCGATGAGGCGAGCCTTATAACGATCAATAGCACCAGTGGAATTTCTTTTAATATGAAATAACCATTTACACCCCAAAACATTCATTGATGGATCATAAGGAACCAAACACTGTGTACCATTGCGGAGCAAAGCATCCATTTCAAATGTCATGGCTGATCTCCTTCTTTGCACTTATTTTCTTCAGTGATGCAATTCGGCTCAATTGTTAAAGGGGATGGTGAGGATCTAGATAAGGCAATATCTAAATTAGTGGAGGGATTCATATTACAAAGTTTCATGTGATGAGTTCTTGGTGCTTGTGTCTTGGATGGTAAAGGTGGATTAAAAAACAAGATTTTAATTGGAGAGTTTGACCACTAAAGGTAATGTAGGTGGTGACGAGGTCGACAATGAAGGAGAAGACTCACTAGGAGAGGTGATGGGTGTAGTAGTTTGGTGGGGGCTATGAGAGGTACTACAATGCGGTGACGAAGAAGAGGAGTTGCATTAGGTGCAGATGGAAATAAACTAGGAGATGTTGGCTGTTGTGGAGGACTTGAATTTGGAGAAATACCAACAGGGAGGGACCCAAGGGTGTGACGAGGATGGTTGGGATGGAGGAGGGCCAAGGATAGAGGTTTCGGCAAACGGTAAATTGCTCTTAATAAATTTGATGTGCCGGGCAATATAAACTCGTCCAGTGGAGCGATCAAGGCATTTGTAATCCAAGTGGTTGAGACTATATCCAAGAAAGACACAAGGCTTACTTTGAAAATCAAACGTGTGCTTGTTGTAGGGACGTAAGTACGGATAACACAAGCAACCAAAAGCTTTCAAAAAACCATAGTCGGGACTCGGGTATGGAGTGATAGACTAGTTCATATGGAGAAAGACCATTAGTGGTAGATGAAGGGAGTCGATTAATTAGATAGACTGCTGACTCAAATCCAAAATGTCAATAGCGAGTAGGAGTAGAACTATTAGCAAAGAAGACTAAGTCCAGTTTATTTCGACAATATGTCGATGCTTTCGTTCAACCTTGCCTTGTTGTTCATGGGTATGTGGACATGATATACGATGTGAGATATTAAGACCGGAAAAAATAGGGGACAAGGAATGAAATTCTCATCCCCAATCAGATTGTATAGATTTAATTTTAGTGTTGAATTGTAGCTCAAGAAAAGTCCTAAAAATTTTAAACTCAACTTAGGTTTCAGACTTGTTCGAAATGGGGAATATCCAAGTATAACTTGTGCAATCATCAACACAAACTAAAAAAAATTATGGCCTTGTGATGAAAGAAGAGGAGCTGGACCCCAAACATCGACATATAATAATTGGAAAATTGAAGAACTTCTATTGCGACTGAAAGGAAGAGAAAATTTGTGTGACTTGCCCAATTTACAAGCACTGCATATATTATTGGAGCTAGAACTACTACAAGGAAAATTATTATTTTTCTAGGTATTTATTGAAGAATTCGTTGATGCGGATAACCGAGATGAAGATGCCAACATGAAGGAAATGCTTTGATGGAATAATGAGCTAACATGGAGGAAGAGTCCACTTGAGGATAGGACTTGAGAGTGTAGAGATCACCACTACTATGACCGGAAAGAAGAGGCTTCTTGGAATCCTGATCCTTAATGAGAAAGTGATATGAGTGAAATTAAAAAATATATATATTATTGTCCATAGAAAAATGCTGAACATAAAGTAGAGATTTTGTAATAGTGAGAACATAAAAAATATTCTTAAGGAAAAACTAGCGAAAGGGAGAGGTAACAAAGGATCTACCAGTGTAGTGAATGGGAAGGTCATGGCCGTTGTCGACATGAACTTGATCTGGTCCCTTGCATTCCTCAACTTGATGAATGTTAATGAGATCCGGGGTATATGATGAGTAGCGTTGGTATCTGGAAACCATTGATTGTTGGCGAGTGGGGGAGATTGATGAGCTAGGTATGTTGTAGGATGGGAGAAGTTGTTGTAGCGTTGATAGCAAGTGTTGGCAAGATGATTGCCTCCATTGCAAATTTGACATTTAGGATGGGAGTCATAGGAGTTCTATTGCTGATTGTTATTAGAGAAAGTTTGTTGATATGAACGTCCCTCACGTCCATTGCGGCCACGATATGAACGACCTCTGTTGACACCCAATTTTGGCTCTCCATATTTAATTAATTAAGTTTTGCAACAACAATAACAATGGTAATTTTGGCTCTCCATATTTAATTAATTAAGTTTTGCAACAACAACAACAATAACAATGGTAAGAAAATAAATATATGTATACATATGACGAACTTTTGCAAGAATATGAAAATAAAATATATACAAAAAAATTAAAACATTTTTTCATCCCATTTGACAAATTTATTTGATAATTTGTTTCTTATAAAATTATATATATATATATATATTACTACTTACTTTCTCATTATTTTAAAAATATTTAGGTCAAATAAATATCGTTCATAAGGGTTAACTCGATTTTCTAACTAAATATAATTTCTATTGTTGCAAATAAGTATTTTTCGTACATTATTCAAAATTATGAAGTTTAATTAATTAAGGAGTTACTAATTCATATCAATTTAATTTTTAAGAATGACTAATTTTGTCAAAATAAGCTAATCTTGCAAATAATTTTATCTAATTTAATAGATTATGGCTATTTAATAAAGAATGGGTTATAGTATTAATGGGTTAATTTGAGTAAAAAAAATTGGCAATCCAAGTCCCTTTAAAACAGCCAATAGGCTTATGCCACGTATGAAGCACATGAATTGTGCATCTTCAGTCTTAATCTCAACCGTTAAATCTGAGGGCCTTAACCAATTCAACATTTTCCTATATATACATATATAAACTCTTGATTAATTTTGACCGTCTGATCAAACGATTAGACGGCCCAAAATAAATGAGACTTTTCTTTCTCCCAAAAGACCCCAACGCGGCCCTATACTCTTTCTTTTTCCAAAATCAAGCATGGCATCTTCTCCAAAAAAGAAACGCCTCTCAAATCTTTCTCCTTCCCCAAACTTTACCTTTACCAGAAAGCTTCCCTTTCCCAAACGTCTCCTCCTTCCCCATAGCCACACCGTCTCCCATCAACCTCTGCCAAAGAACGGCTATGGAACGCCAGAAAATGTCAATTTACGGCGGTCTTCAACATATCTACCTACCCTCCATCAATCACGATCTCCTCCTATCAAACTTTACATCCCTTCCATCATCTATTCTGAACCAAAACAGACCTCAAAAGCCCCACCACCACCATTGTTATGCTTGAAAAGGTGAGGAACGCGAAAGACCATAAGATTTTGGTTCGTTTTATCCTTAATCTAATGGGTTTGAGAGTGAAAGTCTCCCCAAAATCGGCTATAAAAAGAGGACTTCGGTTCTCATTCAAATCATCCAAAAAACGAAGCAAAAATTAAAAAAAATCCAAGAATCGATCGAGAACTACCCAAAAAAAAGATTAAAATTGCAGCACACTTCAAGCTTTTAGAGTTTAAAAATTATCTCATCTTCTTGTCCTCTATTTTAAAATTTAAATTTTAGTTTCGAGGAAGTTCAAAGTCGAAATCTTTTGACGTTAAAACTCTAGTTTGCTGCTCAGCACAATGTAAAATCCTTTTCAAACCTTTGATTTAATTTTAGTTAATATGTTTGTTTACTGATAGAAATTAGTTTTAATTTTTCTCTTTTATAAATATTTTTTTATCGCATCCTTCTTGCTTGTTATATATGGTACTGCTCTATGTTGCTATAATTATTAAGTGTCTTTCGTAAGGATGTTGTTGGATTTAAACTTCCTATCAAGAATCATGGCTTTAAAAAAACTGATATTGTGTTAGCCTGAGTTCCAAATTTCAGATTTTGTGGTCATTTCGAACTTTTGGCTGATGGAATATTTAAAACCTTACATCCATCTTTATCTCTGTGTTAGGATTGTTCTAAGCTTAGAAGTGAGTCTTGTTGACTTATATATATATATATATATATATATATATATATATATATATATATATATATATATATATATATAT